>JANHFM010002429.1:0-18631 GCA_032468115.1 Grayia smithii | reverse complement strand
GTGCATAAGAGCACCAGTGTGCCTACCATCCCTGTCCTAATGTTTCCTCTATTCGTATCTATTTTATGTATTCAATTCTTGCTTATACTTATATATATTACTTAATACATTCTTGACAAATATAAATAAATAAATAAAAAATAAACATAAATATTCCATTTCAGAGTTGCTTTTCAACAGCTTTAATCACTTTTATTCATTACTTGTATTTACATACATATTTTAAAAATAAATATGTAGTGTCCTGTTCCTTTTATTCCTGTTTCTGTTAAATGTATTTTTCCCCTCTCTACATGTTTCCACTTTTGGTTTCCAATGACATTTGGAATTTAGATTCAGTCTTCCGAGTTTAAAATTCCTGAACTTTCCACTTATATAATTTAAAATTAATTCAAAAAATGACTGAAAAATTCAGCATTGAATATGCTTATGTTTCTGTGTGTGTACAACTTATTTCACTGTGATACGTTTTTTAGAGTAATCAAGAAATTTTCTAAAAAGTAAACTGCAAATCCTCCATATTTTTAGCAATGATGATGAGGTGGTATATCTGTGAATGGATGCAAATATAGTAACATAGACTTACTTGAGCCAGTGTAGCATCTCGGTCTTCTATCAATGCATTAATTTCTTCAGCTGTTATTTTCTTTTTCTGTTTCTGGGTCCTGTATATGCGATCGACAATTATAGCTCCTGTCCTCCATATCGCCATACCGGTGTCTGCATTGTTTATTCTGTTCAGTAATTCCTGTAATGTCTACCAACAGCATTCTATGTTAGTCAGACAAGAAGTTTTAATATACTTTATTTAATATAGGGTTTTAATTAATAGGCACATGTGAATTGTAAATTGACTGAGTGAAGTTATTGAATTTTCATACTGCAGCAAAGATGTACATTATTAGTGTGTCAATTCTTCTTTTTCCCACATCTTAGTTTCTGAAACCCACTCAATTGAACTTAAGCCTCTAAGATATAAGACTGACATCAAGAAATCTCCTCAGAGAATGGCTTACCATGTCATTTTCTTCAGGGTTAATATTTTCTAGCCTAGAAAAAAGGACACAGAAAGCCTGATCAGTAGCATTTCCTTAGTGCAGCAAAATGAATTCGCTTTTTAAATCTTTAGAACCCTCAAGTAATTTCATTCTACTGGTCTTTAGAGTCAACCATGACACTGAACATATTAAAGTGCCACCTGCTCGATTCCATCTTTCAATAAGGCTTCATATCTTCAGCACTGACTTCAGAATGTTAAGTTATTAATGTTTACTGCTATATATGACTACAAGGATCAATTGTTCATATGTGCTTAGATGAAGTAAGTTCCCCAGCGGCAGGGGCACCGAGACACCTTTTATTTATTTAATTCTGCACCCACTGAAATACATAAATGAAGATCCAGCACAAATTATATATTTTAATTTTATCACATCCCTCATGACAAAAAAACCCCAAAGCAAAATAAAAATCTCTAGCTCTCCAATCCTAATACCTATGTCCGAAGCTCGCTGTTTTCAATGAAATTAATCTGCAAGAACAATTGCATGGAATTGCCATCACAAGTCTGTAGAAAAAAGTCTATTGATTTTAACTTCTTAAGAGTAATTTAGGAAATTAAACCTTCTCTAAAACCCCAAACAATTAGACTGAAACAATGTGATAAGAACAAAGACTTGGGCCCCATTTTTTTCAGTTGACACATTTTTCAGTTGTTACTAGCTCAGTCAAAACCTTTCTGCAGAACTGCATGTTATTAGCTCAAAAATTTGCTCTACCTCATTTCCAAAAAAATAATAATGAATAACGAGATATAACATTATAAAAGGTTGAATGAAAAGCTTGTAAATATATTTTAACCTTTCTGTAAAATTGAATTATACCAATCAGTAAAGCAAGTAATCAAGTTATGATATCATGCAAATCAGGGATTAGGAGGCATCTACGAAGCTGGAGTCTGCATGCGGTAGAAATACTGCATAGCATTCCTCAATTACCTATTAATATTGCAGCAAGGGATGGCAGAGTCATTCCATTCGTGCTTTTATGCAAGCTTATCTAATTTTGCACTTCAAATGAAAACTCAGTGCACAATTACAGATTTTTTCAAACTGTCATGCCCACATGCAAAAAACTGAGACTACAGAAATATATCTGTAACTATTGTGAAAATAATATAATAATATAAAGTACACATTAAAGAAAACTGCAAAATGGTCTGTATTTTGAAAAATAGAATAAACAAAAACAAAAAAAATAGAAAAATGCTTATTAACAACTTAATGGATCATTTTGCAACATCTTTTAAAAAAAGGTTTTCAGATGAAGTGAACTTAACAGAAAAAATATATTCTATTTCAAATTAACAAAATACTTTATTTTGTTTCGCTTTACTTCTGATGGAAAAGTGGCCTTAAAAGATCTAACTGTCTTCCTATGAAGTAAGACTTCTAATTCACAACTTTGTAGTCAAACTCTTGAACCCATAGATGAAATGTGGCATTTCCTTTAATTATACATGCATAAATCAATACTGGTTTCCCTCTCTTACATACTCAGTCAATTATCACCTTGTCTGGGTTAGGATCAAGACTGAGATCACACATGAATTAATCTAAACTGTAGCAAATAAATCCAATGTCCTGCTTAAAACTTGTAGAAAGGTAGCTCTTTCTAATCAATCCAAGAAACAGAACCAAGAATTTAAGAGAAGGTGCCCATAGAGATTCCTCACAAATTATGTTCACAAACTGGAGCTTAGAAACATGTATATGCTTATATAATTGCTTGAAAAAATCCATCAAGTACTTCCTACTTACTCCCACTTTTAGCAAACAAAGAGCTAGAAAAGAAATGTGTGCCTGTATGCATGGAGTTAAGTACGTACAGCATACATATATGCATAATGACCATATGAAGAAAGAATGATAGATACAGCCAAACTTTCCTACAAGACAGTGGACATTAAGCAGCCAGAATAAAGATGTGTACATACGTTTCGAGAGGTTGTTCCAGTAGCCTTACTTCTTTACATGCATCATTTCTCTCCTCACTGGCCAACTTCAGTCTAGCCATGATGGCTTCATCATGGTCGTGTTGTGCGGAATGAATTTCTTCAACCAGAGCTGCAATATAGTAAATAGCTGTGTTGTATGAGTATGACCCACAAAGGACATTTATCTATTTTATAGCTGTTTTTGACTTTTCTAAATTAATGGATATTTATTTATCCATGAGAACTAATTATAACACTTTCCATCATAATTGTTTCCAGACACCCACATTAGTCAGGACCCAATTAAAATGTTCTAAATTAAATGAATGAATTGTTGAACCTAATGCAGATATGTTAGTTAAGCATGCTTAAGAGATGAAAGCATTCAATGAATTGCTTTTCCTTTTAAGGCATAGCTAGCCTTGCTAGTTGTCAAGTTTGAAAAACAGTATTTTAAGGAAATGCTATATTCTACTAGATGCCAAGTTGGAGCTAAAGCTGCCATGTAAAAAGAACCATGCTGGATCAGAACAAAGGCTCATCTACTTGAATAATCTTTTTCCACATGCAGTGCAACTTGAGCGTTTTTTTACTGAAGTTGTAGTAAAAGGAAGGACATGATGCAGACTAATTGCATTCGTTCTTCACCTTGGTTCTATATAATTGCCTGCTTCTGAAGGTAAAGAGGTAAGAACTGTAAATATGATGGTATCCCCCACCAGGTTTAAAATAAATCACTAACAATGTTTTTTTAAAAATGTCTGAAATCTCATGACAGCTTACATGAAAATCTCAAATTCTTGTCAGATTTTTGACACTCATAAAATTTTTGCATTTTCTGATGTTTACCTATGAAACTTGTGAGTCAAAATTGCCAAAAATTTTGGTTCATTAGCAAAATTTTACATGATTTTTAGTGAGAAGTAATATTGAAAATTTTTCGCTTTTCTGGAATGCAACCATGCAAGATTATAAAGACAAGATCACTGAAATCATAGAAGAGTTAATCTTCCTCCTCCTCCTCTTCCTCCTCCCCCTTTAACACCATGGTCTCTAGTATGGGGTACTGATTTAGTCTGAAAATAATAGCCCAGTCTTAAATCACAATTGATGTAAGTCTTCTCCAAAGGAATCTAGAGCATGATGAGGAATGAAAGCACTATAAATACAATTAAAAAGTAAAAAAAAAACCAATCAAAATATAGCACATTAATATAAAAACACTGCTGAGAAATTTGTTAGTTTTGGAGAAAACTATATTATACACACAAGCTGTTTTTCGAACAACTAACATTAACTGAAGCTGCCTCTGCAAAAGGTATTTAAAAGTCTTTAAAATAGTTAGTTTTTTATGAGATTTAGATCCTAGTTTTTCTCTTGTACAACTCAGAGTGGCATACATGTTTTCCTCAAAACATACTCCGCAAAATGTTTTGGGCTGAAAAAGAGTGACAATCACAAGAACTAAAAGTTACTGGTTTCTCATGCAGTACCTTAATTGTTACATCAAACTGTCCATCTCAAACTGTTTTTAGGAAAATGTTAGTCATGTAAGTTAGTGGAGACTACTCTATTTTAAATTGGACCAGTGAACAAACTGCTCTGTGGAGGGAGTGGGAAGAATAATCACTCTGATAAAAGCAAAAGAAATCTGGGTAATCCATTTGACTTTAGCGGAACAATGGGCAAAGATTTTCAGGTCTATTGCATCAAAGTCACCTTTGCTATTTCCTGGAACACCTAGATTTATCTTGGCAAACTATTTCAGCCAAGACAAGTTTGTTTAAGTATTTTTCAAAATGACATTTTAGTTGAAATATGAAACTTCTTGAAATAAATGTAAAAATTCTATGTCATGTGGAGGGAATAAGGTATCAGTCACATTGCCAAAGCAGAAGTCTACTACTATTTTCAGTGAAAGTTGGCAGAAAAGTATACCCAAGAAATCAATTGTGTATCGTATTTTAAGATGACTGAAAAAACCCCATATTTTTTATTAGTAAAGTAAATTTAGCTTATCTTGTTGCAATAGCAGTCCGTCAACATTTGAGTATCATACCAAGCCAAACATCTGGATTACAAAATGGCTTGCTTCCTGAAAGATAATTGTACTAGATCCATCAAGACTAACACACTTGTACTTTTAAGATAGATAATAACTGTAAACAGTTAAGGTACATAGATGTTTCAAAGTTCACTTAGAAAATCAACATAGCATTTTAGTTGGAATTTGCTCATTAAATACCCATAACAGTAATGCAAATTATACAAGAATGAATAAAACAAATACATATATTTCTTTGTTTTATTAAATGTAAAATCTGCTGTTAATCACATAGGTTGTGTTGTATAAACTTTTCTCTTTAACTATTAAAAGGAAGTCTTTGCAAAAGTCATTAGAGATCCTCATTCTTTGATTTGTATAAATTTCAATATTTGTTCAGTAAAGGTTCACAGTAGTTAAATTACATTAACAAATATTATTAGCTACTATGTAAGCCAACTAAGTAAAATACTTACATTGCAGGTAAAACAAAGCATTGGATGTTTACGATAATATTTGGACATATCCACTTTTAAACAAGCTTATCAAAATTCTGTAATTCTAAATCAAATTACAGAAACTCAGAGTAGATCTTTCCACCCCCCCCAAATGCTCAAATTTGTTTAGTAAGCTAATTGTTTTCTAATATGGGATAAAGCAAATATGAAGAAGCTGAATCATTTGCAGTATAAGTTTACTGAGTCAAAGCAGTGTACATATTTTCTCAGCTAAACCCAGTTCTGTTGGCAAACCTTTTGGCCACACTTTCAGGCTACCTTTAAAATACAGTAGTAGCAAGAGAGGGTGTTAGAAATCATTCTAGTATAAACATTGGTTCATGATTCTCCAAACAACAGAAACTTGAAGGGGTGGTGGAGGAGGCAAAGAGAGAGGGCATCCATGTCTGTTTGCTGATTTCTTAGAGGTCATCTGTGTAAATATAGAAACTGAATAGTAAATGTTGGAAAGAAGGAATAGTTAAGAGTTTTAGGTAGTCTACTGCAAAACTCATGTGACATGAAGGGAAAAAATTACAGCTTTAACCTTTCAGACAACAGATAAGATTTCTAAGTAAACCAGGATAATTAAGATATTGTTCTACATTTTGAGTTGTCCTGTAATGTGCAATTCTTTAAAAAATCTTTTGTTGTAGATACTGTGTCTCTATGCTGAAGCGCTGTTTTGTATTTTTTTGGAATAAAAATACAGCATAACCGTATCTCCCTTCAAGGAGTTTTTATATATGCAAACATTTTCCATTCTTCTCATAATTATTCCTTATTTTGCATATTTCATGAGATTTTAGCTGCAATACTGTAGTTTCTTACAGATATTTTCAGTAGGTGAAAAATAAATGTACTGCCCTAGCATGCAGATTGCCATAAGAGTTTTGTGATTTTGGAGTTAGTATTCAAGATTAGGGACTGTTGAACTCTGTGTGACCCAGGATTTTCCTCAAAGCTGGTTAAGGACTGATCACAAGACTTTTAATGGCTTCACACAGATATCTTTCTTCCACAAGAGTCAATATGAAGGACTACTGAGCTACTTTTTATTTTCAGGCTACCCCTAGTAAAGATAAAACATTCCTAATCTGAAAAATATTTTCAAGGGCAACCTATAGAGAGTTAATATGTAAACGAACTGAAACTGAACAGGTAACATTTCCAATTTTCTCTCCACTTCAAATAAACAGGGAAGAATGAAATATAAAGCTTATTTGAAATTAAATTATATAAATCACAGATTCCTATAATTTTTTTTTAAATTCTGCTCAGAACAAATTTTGATTTTTCTACAGGTTTAAGCAAATGTCTCCAACTCAAAAGAGTTCATGGTGCCTCTATGGAAGTGTGGTTAGAATATATGGCAGTATTTATTTGCTTATACATAGAATTATCAACTTGCATATGTCATCATTAGCAAAATGCTGACAAATCTGGAAAATCATCTAGGTTCCAGATTGGGATCTTATGAAATAACCCAACGTCAGTAGTTTCCAGACACTATAACTATTTGATAAAACACTATATTGACATTAATTAAAACACTAAAATATAGAAGTATTTCAGAAAAAATGAATGAAACAGAATTAGAACAGCTTTAAGAGGACAAAACCAGATATTACAGACTGAAAATCATTTACACTTCAAAGTGACTCAGCAGATAAAACAATGTGCATTAACACTGATAGAAATACCAACACCTTTATTGCCTTGTATATTTTTAGTTTGAGGGATTCAATCGAGCCTACATTTCTGGTGCTATAAATGCACTGATTATACCCAAACTGTTTAGCAATACCTGTAAAAGTAAGTGAAAAGACTTTGCACTCTGGTGTTTTGCTGTTTACTTAGATTCTCAGAGGGAAAATGAAAGAGAAGGCATGCAAATAAGAATGTATACATTTCCCTCCACTGTATTTACATTTCTGAGTTCTTTACTAAAACCAGTTGTCCTGCGACACTAAACTTACTGCGTCTTTTAAAATACACATTTTAGTAGACATGACTTGAAAGCCTATGTGTTACCACTTATCAACAGTAGTTAAAGACACAAGTCACCTATGTACACATCCATAAAAATATCCACAACTAATCTCAATATATTCTACCTGAATTGTATATAAACGAATAGTTCTTAAAAGGATTGTTTCTCAGTGGACACCTGGATTTGTTTTTCTTTTTTATTGAGTTGACACACAGGATTTACATCTAAAATACTAGTCTCAATTATTCCTACAGTTAAAAACAAAACAATAGCAATAACCAATAACACATCCAATGAATATGGAGACAAAAGTCCCAGTTTGTTGAAGTAACAGTGGGAGGAGAAACTATAGTGTTATATTAGCAATCACTCCATACAATCAAAATTTACTCCGTGAATCTGTTATTCCACAAAGACATTCACATTTTCAGGATAACCTTATTTTCAAAATAAATTTTCAGAAGAAAAGACTTTTCTCATCTCCTATACTGGTCTTTGAAAAGTGCATTTCTGTTCTATATACTGGTGCATTAAGTTTTGCAACTTTAGAGAACAATTCTCTTCTTCCTAAAGTCCAATAGTTAAACTCCAACTGATTTTAGTGAAATGAAACAGGACCTATAGCTTATTAAAGGTCTTGGAATTTGTCAAGAAACATATAATGGAAGATTTAGGAAATGTATTTGCATAATACAACAATCCTACAACAAAAATGGGGCTGGGTGTATTCTGCATGTAGAAAACTGAATTTAGGATAGAATTATGCGGGGAAAAACTATATATTACATACTTCAAAAATAGAATGTCATAGATATTTAGATTTACAAACACCAGGGTTGGGAACTATTGTGATCTTTTGGCTAAAGCCCAATATTGGCCTTATTTCAGTTTAATTGGAAGAGGATCTTAAATTCATCTTCTCCATGAGGTATCGGGAACCTGGATTTCTCTTTGTAGCAAAGGTTAATAAGAAATGTGTCTGCAAAAGTCAAACAGCATTAAATATCAAAAACTGATTATTATTCTGCGGCAGTTGTTCTGTCATTCATAATCTCTCCATGCTTCACCCTTCCACAGCTAATCTTTAATGGATGACATGCAAGAAGGAAAAATAAATGGCATCTAAAAAGAAATACCAAAGTGAGCTAAAATATAGTTTTCTCGTCAGTGGAGACAAAAGGTAAAATATCCGTGCTAAAAGAACTTTAGCAGTATTTATTTTTTGTTTCTGACTGGACCAAGCACAAACTTATTATTTACTGCAATAAAATTGTTTCAATTTGATTCCGAAATATTTTAAAAACCAAACCATTTGTCCTGTTTCATAGTTTTGATGCTTTAGTTGAAGGACTGAAAGGAAGAGTGGCAGAGTGATGTTAGAAATTTTGAACGGGACAGTAAGGAAGCATATCAAAGAGCAGATGTGAATCTGCATCTCTTCCAAAATAAATCTGAAAATTCTCTCTGTATTTAGACCAATACTACCTTACAAGAAGTATCTAAGGCCCCAGATAGTGAGGCCACAGTGGCCTAGTCTTCTAAATAATAATATAAGATATTTAGACAAATGCATAGGCATGCGTTTATTTAAATAAATGAAATATAACCAGGGTATAGTTTTAAAATAATAAACCGCTTCCATATTGCAGCTTTTGTACAGTTTTAAAAGTTTCTCAGAATTTCATTTCATGTAAAGTAGTTGTATTATTAATAAACACAAATTTAGCTTAGAATCAATTTTTGTATATTTTGAATTTGAGAGAGCTTTGTTTCAGTTCTAAGGTCCATGCAGCAAATTCTCTGCTCTTCAAGAATGTAAGACAAATTTATATCTGGTTCACAGTGTCTTCTATTTCTTATCATTTAAGATTATAGATTGTATGATTGTAAGAACTTTAGAAGTATAGGATAATTGTATAGTACATATAAATTTTCTAAGCTTGGGATGAATAAATTTAAATCTAGTGGGAGGTACAATACTCCTCAGTCTTTGTTGGATGTTTTTTTGTTTATTTATGTTTATGTTTTTGTCTGTTTTTTTTCTCAAACAAGTATAATGACTAATGAGCTGTAAATAATGATTTGTGTTGTTTTTAATGGAAAATTTATAATAAAGATATATATATATTTAAAAGATTATAGATTGATATTGTATTGCATATGCTTATAATGATGATGATAACAACCGAAGGGTCTTAGTGAGATGAGACAATATTCCCACATACAGTGGTGGTGGTGGTGGTAGGGCGGAGTTTTGAAAGATTGTTGTTTATTATTCTCCAAATAGTAATTTCTGTTTCAAACAGTAGCAATTGTCAGATCCTTAAATCAGCCGATATCTTTTCTCAGTACAGCATGGCCAAGTGCCAAGGCCTTAAATGAAACAACAAATATTAACTAACTGACTGGCAGTGTTTACCTGGAACACCCTGCCCTGTTATTGCAAGTGTGGAACAAGTTAAAAAGAGTTTTAAGGTAGTTTATAAGATTTACTGAAGCTGTGTACAGTTATCTTATTGAGGAGGCCTGCAAAAAATAATTCTCGGCAAATCCTGGTCATTTGGAGCCCATGGGATTTTTCAGATGTACACAATTTGTGTCTATTTTCGCTATGTTACATCCAGTAAGAGCTGCCCAAAGCCCATAAAAGAAAATGGGATAATCTCTGTGTCATTGGGCCTTCATAACTCTTGCTCTTTCTAGATCCAGAGCTTGGGTGAAATTAGTGTCAAATTTTTGAGCCTTTTAAAAAAAATACAGGCAGAAAGTCTTACTGGCTGGCCAGTGTAAACGTCTACAGCGTGCACATTGCTGAAAGAATGTAAGCCTGCATGTTACCCCCACGGTTAGCAAAGAGCAGAGATGTCAGAAGCAGGTGAGCGAGGAACAATAGAGATGGAGCTAATGGAAAACAAGCAGGAGCAGAGTGATGGAGCTGCTGAGAGACAAGAGGAGGCTTGAGAAACAGGGAGGACTGAGAACAATGGCATCAAGAAAAAAACAGTTCCTAGGCAGACTAGGACAGAATAGCAGTCAGGTTTCATGGGGTCAGTACCAGCATAAAAAGAAAGGCCACAGGAGAGAGCTCAAGATGAGAAATGATGCAAAAGAAGGGAGGCAACATTATCTCCAGATACTGTTCTTCAGAGGAGAATTACCTAGCTCACTTTTGTTTCTAGGATGAGTCTGAGCATGCTAGGCTCTCTTTGAGTTGGAGCAACCTTTCTAGCTGTGTGTCTGCAGGTGATGTTTGGCTACAACCATCATTATTACTGACCATTCCTGAGATTGCCTTAGAAATACAAAGGGACCATAACAAAATGGAAGGCATCGGCAGTGCGACCAAATTAATAGATAAATCTTTGGTGATGTCTGCAAACCATCACACTGCAATAGCAAACCAGCATTTTTACCCATGGTTCTTCCCCAGATTGAGTTTAAATTAAGGAAAGATATGATATTATGTACAATAGCTTTGTGTAGAGGCGATGAAGGTTTAGCCTTTAACTCAGTCATTTAAAGTCTGTAAGGAAAGGGAAGAAAAGCTAGTGCTTGACAAAAAATAAAAAGACAGTAATCAAAGTATAGCAATGGACACTTTGAATTTCTTTTAACCGATTCCACAATACTTATACCAGTAATGATGAAGACTGCTTCACCCATTCATCTGTTTTCAATTATCTGTTTTAATAAATAATAATAAATAATAATAATAATAATAAATAATAAATAATAATAAATACAGAATCAATGCTGTTCTTGTCCCACTACTACAGAAATATCTGAAATATGTTTTTTCTTCAGAAGCCTTTCAGCTATTTTTTCTACTTGTTTTTCCCATGTTTGGATTTTTCTGGTTTGAATCCTCTTCTTCCATCCCATGTAATAGTAAGTTCATTTCCCACCTTAGATATATTGCTCTTTCTTCAACCACAGTTAAGCTGGGAAAGAGTATGAAGTGGTTACCTCTAAAAATCCAACACTAAGAAGGAACAGCACCCTCTAGTGGCCAGAAAAAGGAGACTGTTAAGAGAAATAGCTAGAGTCAATCAAGTCAGAGCAATTCTAAAAGGCAGAAAGCAGACAAAGATGCCCAACCCAAAAGTCTAACTTCACATAAAAGCATGATAAGTATACCAATATAAAAATTTTGAGCCAGTTTTTTTTAAATAAGACACTGCTTTTCACTTATTCTGCCTTTAAGTAATTTTTGTCATTATTTCCTTGCAGAAATAATGCAGAAATAAATTCCTTCCTTCTTAAAGCTACCGGATTACTGGCTGCTTGGATAATGTGTGAACACCAGTCCTGTGTCCAAGTATCTCACTCTGTTCACTGCATTTCCTCTGAGCTTCAGATCTATGCCTATTTACTCTGTATGATAACTACAGATGGGCATCCATATTAGGGGGATGTTTTCCTATTGCTTTGCTGTTTTTACTTCTCCATCTGCTTCCTCAAACTCTTTCCTCCTCCTAACCTCTTATCAAACATCAGCATCAATCTAACAAAAGATATAAGCATATGCTCTGCAGAGCTGAGTACAAGGTGGAATTGTTAACTTACTAGTGTAGGCAATCCATTTCTGAATTTCAGATGCAACCTGCTTCATCAGTGACGTTAGGTAAAAATCTAATTTCATTTCTTCATATTTCAGACAGCTTCTACAATAGTTTGCTTTCTTTCTCCTGTCAATTTTATATTACCAATGTCTTTCCAGCATGAAAACTTTATTATTCTTTGACATTTTTCCCAAAGTCTATGTGCATTTTATTATAACCTTATCTTGTGATGTTGTCAGAGTCTTAAATGCAGTGTAACTTAATTTCTGTATATCATCTAGCTGAAACTTGATGTCTGAAAACAACAGTGCAATGCAAATACAATACAGAGAATTACAGATATCTAATATTTTCACCATATGTAAAGAACAATAATTAACAGAAAGTAAGAGAAAATCTCAATAACACTTGATAGATTTTTTAAAAAGGAAAAATTAGATAAAATTCTTTGGATCCAGACACTTATATTAAAATCACCTTTGACATTTTTTGTGACAGAGAATGAATATAAAATTTCAGCAAAAAAACAAAACACATATGGAAAAACAATTCCCATTGGGCTGAGCAGTGGTCTAGATTTGATTTCCAAAACTAGCACCTTTGATTAATCTTTGTATGTTGCTATGCATGCAGGATACCTTAAAACAGCCACATCTTTCCCAGACATATACAGTTGCTTTAAAGTTTGCAAATTTACATTACAGGTCTATTCTCATGATCTCCAAAGTACTTTTATAAGACTGCCTCTTTGAAACCTTGCACTAACAAATCCTAATAACCAGGACACTCTGTACAGAATTCCAATTCTGTGCATGAACTCAGCCTGTTGAATAAAAACATGTGGATTTCCTATCCACAATTTGCTTCCATGGATTCACTGACAAAGAAAGAATACAAAATAAAACATTTCACTATTATAGACACAGAGGCAAAATTCTGTGCAAGTACCCTAAAAAAACAAAGTTATTTGTAGCATTTAATTCAAACAGTTCATGCACTGTGTGGTTGATTGATAATGCAGACATAACTATTATTCAGGTGTTTTAGGATGAGAGCTTTTAAAATCAAACAAAATATCTATCTATCTATCTATCTATCTATCTATCTATCTATCTATCTATCTATCTATCTATCTATTTTTCCCCAAGGTGTATAGTGACTAACCTATCTTCGTTGGTGTCATTGAAACACACTCAGAAAATCCAGTTGATTTTTTCAACTGAATAATCTTCTTTCTATCTATCTCCACTTTCCCACCATCCTTAAACAGCTGGGTTTTCATTAATCAAAAATCATATTTCTCCATCTACCAAAATGAGGGTCAGGTCTCCCATTGGGGGGATTATAAGAGTATCTCCAACAAAGATGTGTGGGGGCAACATCACTCTGAATGAGCTAAAACAATAAATTAGTATTTGAACTGCTGGCTGGAAAAGTAGTGACCGTGGTAATCATTATTTCCCTTGTTTGTACAGGACCTTCCAACAAAACAAATAATGTTTTTGTGATTGGATTGACATGGTGTTAACAATGCATTTAATGCCAAAATCAGTATGAATACAGGTAAAGCTCCCACTAATACCGGTACCAGGATGTTAAAGCCACCTATTTTCTAAGCAACTTTAAACAGCTTCGTATTTAAAAAAAAAAAAAAGCTAAGCCAGCCCTCCTTTAGCAAATATATCAAATGGGGCCCATGTCATATAGCAACCAAGTGAAATGCAAGAGCCATATTGCCATCTGTTCAATGCTTGCCTACAGTACCTGCAGCCTTTTCTGCAATCTTGGCTTCTGCTACACTCTCTTGTAGCTCTAAGTCCAGTTTTAGTGTCTTCAATTCCTTGTCTTTTTCAGACAGCTGATCCTGAAGCTGGATTGAACAAATGTATTGTAAAATGTAAATACAAATATAAAATGGGCAAATCTTAATTTACAATATATACATATACATATGAGAAAAGAAGTTAAAACTTCTTTCTTATGGGAAACAAGAAAAAAATGTATGTTATCCAAGAAAATCAATAATTACAGGGTTTTTTTGCTCAACGTCGCTCATTTTGAAAGAGTATTTTCTGGTAGTACTGTATATTGGGACCCAGAAACATATGATGATGCTATGCTTCCTAGGCATGTCTGCTGAAAAACTTCTTCCAAGTTGAATGGGATGCTGTCTAAGATTGCAGCCATAAACAACTGAGTAGGATTTATGAAATTGGGGTAATACTCATTTTTATAACTGAATGAATTCTCTATTGTGGAGTAGTAAGTTCAGAAAACGCATTTCTGTGGCTGAAGAGATGGAAGCTGACAAGAGCCACATACTGGTAGGTAACTGGGCTTTTTCACCCATCCTTTCTACAATGTTGGTGTCATATCATAAGTTGCTTCAGAGATTCAGACTTTTGAGAAGCACAGCCAAAAGTCTATGTCTCATATCCTTTTTGCACAATAATATTGCCGAATCACTGCTATTAAAATTAATAAGCTCAATTTAGCATGGATTTCAGTGGCTTTCTACTCCACTAGAGGGGTTGGGACTGCAACTCCCAGCATTCATGTTCAGTATCTCTAAGGACTGAGTTGGTTTTGAATTCTGAGGTTTATAGTTCCATGGTCACTGAAGACCATTAGATAAAGAATTCGGGTCTAAAATAAAAAAGAACTATAAGCAAAACTGATTAAATGATTTCATAATAAATAATTAATTGTGTAATAATATAATTCAATCTGATTTGTCAGTATTGAAGCCACAACCATGATTTTCACCCAATTTTTCCAGTATTTTTGCTCCACTATTCAGGAAACATTCAGGATTTCTCCTCTTTGGGGATATTCAATTGTATTTTACAATGAGATTTTAATAATTTTGATAAGTAAGTTCTGCGAATGTGTTTGAAAAATAACATGTTGCAAATCTTAATGTTATGAAGAAAATAGATTTATATTAGTTACCAATCTTTATTTACAGCAGTGGTTCTTAATCTTTTCTTCACCGTGGACCCCCTTTAAATACCTTTTGTGGCCACAGACTCCTAACACATAATTCAAGATTTAAATCATAACATTTCTTCAAGCCTTCATGGACTCCCTGTGATGCCATCATGGCCCCTCCAGGGTTACATAGAACACTGATGAAGAACCACTGATTTGTAGTATGGTTTAAGTAATGAATTTACTTCCAAGAGTTTGTAGACTGACTGCAATGCAGTTGAAATGTAAAATTCAGTAACGTACAATGGATCTCCTACCCATCAATTAATTTATTTATATTAACAGATTAATATGTGTGTAATTCCTTATCTGTCTTTATCTACAACTAAAATTATTCTAAATGTTTAATTATATCACAGCACATCCTGAACAATTTTTATCTTCTCAAATTTCTTTAAGTTGGAAACACTTGGAAAAAAGAGTCATAAGCCCTGCACTAGAGCAGATTCCTTTACAGAAAATTAACACATCAAGGAAACAAAAGTAATATCCTAAAATCAACAAATCATGAATTATATCATAAATAATCATTCTTCAACAACAACAAATCAGAACACTGTAAATTAGAATAAAGAATACAGATATATGTGACTAGATTAATAGGTTGTACCTTCTTATTGTTTGCCCTTAGAACATCCAATTCATTTAAAAGGAATGCAATATTCTTTTCTTTATCTAGGTTAGCAGTCACAGAGTTGACTTTTCCTTCTTGTTTTTCAGTAGAAGTACTGTATAAAAAAAAAGGAAAGGGAAAATGATAAATTCAAACGGATCTTCCAATCGCTCACATATGGGCCAAATTCAGGATAGGGTCATCACTGAGTACAGAAAACATGGTTTATAATCTAGAATGAGTCCAGGTTCATTTCTTGACATCTGTCATGAAATGACAGATATCTGTTCTGGGCTTTAAAACAATGTATGTCAGATATTGCCACAACTTCACATGGCTCTCACTGCATCTTAAGATTTGTGTTACTGTACGTTTAAAACAGTAAAATGCAAATTGACCTACTTCAATTCTACTTCTTAGAAATCTCAGTAACAAAGTTTTTTTTTAAAAAAACCACACCATATCACTTGCTACTGCTATTGAGAGGATATAATAGAAATAAAAAAGGGATGAACCTGAAAGGCCTAAAGGAAAAGTTAAAATATGCAATATATGATATGAAAATAAAACCACACTAAAGGCCTGGCAGGTATGCTATGGAACCAGGAAGTAGACAAATGCACTTATTGTGGATTTTCCCAAGTGATTCGCAAACAACATATATATAATAAGTTACAATGTGGTTGCTAACTGTTGTAACAACTTACAAGGAATTGAGCATGCTCGCTTATAAATGAAAGAACTGGGATACCACCTAATGTTATCTGAATGGACTTTCCTTGGAACAATATTTCATTTTACTCTTCTTTCTTTGAGCTTCCTCTAAATGTACTCTGTAAGATGGTATTAGATATAACCCTTGACTCTGATTCAAGATACTAACATCAGGGGCATGCCTATTAAAAAAAAGTTACTATATTGTGCTGCCATAGTGACATAGCTTTCCTTGATTTCAGTGTTTAACAGTAGGAAATAACTGTAAAATCCAGGTAGATATTTCTTAAGATACTAAGTCCCTGCTTTTCTTTTGCTTTCTTGATTGTTGGCAGCATAGACTATATTCAGTAACAGGCCCACCCAAGCATGCAAACTCAAATAAAGGAAAGTTGGAAACCACTAAAGTAAGTTGCCTCAGCAGGCAAAGCACCTAAGCATGGTTGATAGAGGTGCCCTGTAACAGGATCAAAGACTAGATAACATTTCCTTAAAGGTACCAAGAAAAATCCATGGATGCTGCGAAGCTCAATTCAATTATGTGTTTAGGTTTACCTTTTGGTAAAAAGTTTTTGCGTGTTGCTGAAACAGATCAACGGCACCAATTTATCCACTGGTTAATGGGAGGTTTGTGACTAATCTAATCTTATCTTGGCAGCCATTTTGTGGGAACACAAGGCAACACAAGACTGCCATTTCAAAGATGCTCTTCAACCTCCCCAAAAGACTGACTAGCTCTTTATTAACATAAAATATGAACATAATTGAAAAAGTATAGGTATGAGTGCATATATTTTCAAGCTATAATAACTTGAGAAAAAACTAATTACTATTTCAAGCTTACTAGCTTCCTACTTTCATTACATCAATTTGATTTTACCTATTTGACCAACAATATGTTAAGGCATTATACCTCTAATTAATATTACAAAACAATACATACTATGCAAAGTTTCCCATTGAAAAAAGGGATGCTTGGGTGTTAAATTTTGAAGAATTATGAAGCATTTTGGATGTTACTTCTCAAAAAGAAACTGGTATATCCACAACTGCGAAACTGTTCTGTTTCTACCTCCTTAAGCGGTTTTTTTTTTAATGTTGAGAGAAAAGATAAAAGAGTAATATAAAAAACATAGAAGATATTGTGTTCAATCTAGAATGAAAGCTTACCTTATCCTTTCATCATTGTCAGGCACAGCAATATTCTTTAAATGCAAAGTCTTAGCATATTCTGTTTGAATAACATTTAAGTTGGTTATGGGTTGATCTGAAGAGCTGACTAGTTCTTTGTTTGTCCAAATGGCTGAGTGTCTTCTAGGCTGCAACCTTGCTGGAGAACTTGGAAAATTCAGACGACCAGAAAAAGAGGCATCCTTCTTTTGTTCAGAATTCTGCTCCATATTAAAGGTTCCTATTTGGAAGATAGCAACATATTATTTTTTAATTAAAGATAATATAAAAACAATTAAGTACAAAATACAATCTATGCAATGCTTCTGATTGAAAAATAAAAAGTATGAACAAGAACATTTTAATGCTTCTTTAATAAAAAAAATCCAGTAATTCTGACTTAGAAGAAAAATCCTGCATCTATGCAACCAAACTGCAGAGAAAAGGAGCTTTAGAAGAATCTTTTCCCAACCAATTCCCATAATCCACTAATAAATTTGGCCTCCTGGTGGAGATTGTGTGAAATGTAGTTTGAACAGGATCTGGTTGTGAATGGCCATTTTAGCAGCCATGGGCCATAGGTAATTCATGTCCAGCTTGTGATCAACTGCACTCTCTTATTCTTTTCACACATCTTATTATCAAACCAGGTTTCCACAAATAATTGGACTTTTTACCGGCCCACTTTTATTTGTATTTCTATTTCCTAAGTGAAGAACTTTGCATGTTTCTCTTAAATTTTATTCAGTTATTTTCATCCCATGTCTCTGACCTATAATATAGCTTTCCTCTTCTAGGTTATTAGATACCCTGGCTCATTATCGGCAGATTTAAATAAGGGAAATATTTATTTATTTATTTATTTATTTATTTATTTATTTATTTATTTATTTATTAATTAATTAATTATATTTATATGCCGCCCATCTCCCAGAGGACTCTGGGCGGCTCACAATATTACAAAACAAAACATTCAATAAAACATCTCTATAAATATAATAATAAATCTAATTAGTTAAAAATATAAAAATTTAAATAGGCTAAAATTTAAA
>JANHFM010002425.1:138528-150557 GCA_032468115.1 Grayia smithii | reverse complement strand
CCGCAACCATCCAACTGGCATAAATAGTGATCTGTGCATACCACCCCCCAGGTCCATAATGCTTCTTATGACCCACCCTCCTCCCCGAACCCCTTAAAATTTTGTTTAAAAATTTTGCTAAAAACACCCTCAACCCCCTCTTCGCAGCATGCCACCTCTCAGGGTCCCAAGACCTGTCATCAAGGTAGGCCCTCGATAGGGCCAGGCCTGCGAGAGGCCGAAGTCTCGCAGTGCAAGGAGTTCAGACACTGAATACAATATGAATATGAATAAATATTGAAATCTGAATAAATCTGAAACCTGAAATCAGTACAACTATGTAAGGTGTGGAGGAGGAGGAAGATAAATAAATTAGATTTAAATGTGGCTTTAGTTTTTCAGTTCTACTTGCATTTCTAAAAATCTCATTCTTTGAACAATTTTCAGTTTCCAATATTTGTATATTTATGTAGGATTTCTTAACTCTTGAAACATTGATATGTGTTTATTTAAATATAATTGGTTTTATAACTTGCTTGTTATCAAGTGCCAGGCAATGTGTAAGAGGCTGTTCAGGGGCAGGGAGAGAAGTGCTGTTTACCCTACTACCCTACAATCCTAGGGATCTGCCCAATATCATTCTGTCCCATGTTGTCTTATATTTTCTCCCCCACATTCTCACTCTCTCTCTCTCTCTCTCTCTCTCACACACACACACACACACACCATTCCATTAATTTCTGACATTTCCCCCTGATCTTTTTAAAGCATTGGAAAAATCTCAGCTCAGCTTTAGTTTTACATAAAACCTTTACTAAATTGAACTTTTTAAAAGCAGAATACACTAAGTGATTTCCTTAGACTGAGAAGAACCATAACTCTGATGAAGATCTTTGTGATTTTCATAAAAGATTCCAGGTTCAAATCCTTAGATTTCCAGATCAGACATCTGCCCAAAGAACTTAAAGACTTATTGCTAGCCAGTGTAGGTAATCTGAATTATGTGTCACAATTAGCAGCTTGTTCTAATTCATTTTTCTGTGTCACCAAGAAAAATGTAGCTGGGGATTAGAATATTAGTCAAGGCACTTATATTTACCATAAAATTACCAAGAGTCAGACATGACTGAGTGGATAATATTATGTTAAAAGAGTTCTTAGGTTGAATTCTCAGCAGAAAATTTTAAAAAAATAGCATTTATTTATTTATACATACTAAGTCTGGCATAAATAACACTCTAATTTGGTACGGGGTAAAGAGCTGGTAGGACGATGAAGATAATCTTAGCAGAGATATGTAGGGACCAATGCCTAGGCTAAAGGGATGAAACATATTTTACCTTCAGAACAAGGTAACATTTGGAAGACACACACCTCCCTAATGTTATTGAACTATTAGAAGAAAGTGGAGGTACAACTAAATCAGGACTGAAGTCAGCTCCACAAGGTAAACCAGATCTAGAAATGAGCTCCACAGGAAGGCTAAAATGACTTTTATTGAAATTGACAGAAACTTGCAAGTGACTGATTCAAAAACCTCCAAAGAATCCTTTGTCTTTGAGGCAGCTTGGAGGAACTTTAGCAGGATGGCCCCCAGGATAGCTATTTAAACAGACAATTTTAAAAGCCCACCCAGTTTCTTCCATTTTTTATGCTTGATGCCAATACTGCCCTCTCTTCTAAATATCAGTTATACATATTAATTCCTTTGTTGCATATTCCTTAGCTTTTATTTGTTAAAATGCTTGTTCAGGGTGTCAAACTTGCGGCCCATGGGCTGGATGCATCATGCGCTGGCCATGCGAAGGAGAAAAAAGTCATGATACATCACGTGATGACAATGTGATGTTGCAGAGTTTGTCACCTGTGTGCCAGATTCTAGCCCTACAGTTGTGCAGATTGAAAATTTGGCACAGCAAAATTTTTAAGAGTAGCTTTTCAATGCCCAAGATTGTTCCTTCTGCCGTTCTTGTGGCTAGAAAAGAAATATATATATAATAATATAAGTATAGCAGAATAATTAGGCAAGGTAAAAGAAAATAGGAAGACAAATCCAAGAATATGCAAAACCAAAAAATCTTGATGGGAGAAGGGGAATTAGTACAAAACAATATTGGCTAGTTTGATTTCTTTTTGTTCACATGTGAGAAATGGTACAAAAGTCACCCTTAACATAAATGACTGGGCACTACAAATAGGCCAAGAAAAGTTCTTACTTTTTCGAGAGAGAGAAAAATAGATTGTGCTGGAAGAATCAGAAACAAAACAGCATTAATATGCATTTTGGTGAGCTCTGGAATACAAAAGAAACTATTGTTGCCATTGTTAAGAAAATAGTGAAACAATGTGGATGGGTACAGATTGAGTCTTTGAATATCAGCTCCCAGCTTCCTTTGCCTTCTTTTTTGCTGAACCCCAGCTGATCTTTCATAATACCTACTTAAGGCTGAAATAAAAGGCTCTCCCCAGGGACTTTTTAAAACTTCAAGAGGCCCAGAAGACAATTATTCAGCTGTGCCTTCCCACTCCAATCCCTTTTCTTGATACGGGATTCTGTATTAAGAATATTCTGTATTTTCTCTCCTCTGTCAGTTTTGATCTACTCAAGTCAATGGCCAGTATCAGAATGTTGAGAAAATCCAAAATACTGAAGAGTTTGTGCTTTTTATTGCACAGAAATGGTCTAATTCTGTGCAAGTAAAAGTAAATCTCTGGAGGGAACAGGCAATTTTGCATGCAGTTATGGGAATTCATATTCAGATATTTTGTTCAGTTATTCAGCTATTCAGTAGGTTTTTATGTGATCTACGTCTGTTTATCCCTGACTGAAATTTTTCTGTAGTATCCAAGAGAAAAATGCTGCAACTTATCTTTGATGTAGACTACAAAATTGTTTAACCTTTGTAACTCCTTAAATTGATAACTGATTTGATTCACCAATAAAGGTTTATAAGTAAATTCAGACAAGATTCAAAAACATGTTCTAGGTTTATGGTGATGTAGGAGGACAGAAAATGTTTTGGATTCTCCTTTGGAAGCAAAGAAAGCATCAGGCCAACATTTGCAGGTAATTTTAATTTGACACCAACACTGCAGTTTTCTATTGGAATCCTGCTAGCTAGGGTTATGGTATTGGCAATGTAAATTAATTCAGAATGTAAAGATGGAAACATAATATTAGGAAAAGTAAATAACCCACAAGGGTGTTGTGGACATGCTAAGTGCAGGTCATCTCAACTTCACCGAGTCTAAAATTGCTTTCTCCGTAGAATAAATTGATCTATCATCAGCTGACATTAAAGACACCCTTAAAACAATGTATGCCTTGGGGTATATTAGAAGATGATTTTTTTTCATGTACCCTGTTAACTTGTCCCATATTTCCTTCATCCTATTCTTTCTTTGAAAAATGTAGCTGCTGCTCTGCAGCAGAGCCAGATTTCCAATAGACATTTGCAACACGTTAGCATGGTTTAGGTTTTTGGGGGGTTGTTTTATCTGAAAGACATACTTTTTTTTTGCCTTTATCTCTCTCTTTTTTTTTTTGTATGATTGCTACATGATCATCAATTGAATAAACTAAACAAAACAATTTTCTTGCCAAAACTTTGCAAAAGGATTTGCTGACTAAGAAAAATAATCCCAAACCCTAATCTAGCAGGGTGGGATTCAATGGTTCCAGATAGCTTCAGAGACTATCACTGATGATTTGCTACTGTGCATATTTGACCTGGTCATATTCACAATGAAATAAAGTATGACTTATACCATCCTGGCTACTTTACATTCTTTCAGCTGTCTTTGCCCACTGGAATAAACCTTATGACTATTTTTAATAAAAGATAAATGTGTGCCTTCAATAGAGTATTTCCAATTCATTTTTATAAAAAATGGGTAAAGTAAAATCATAATGATGCACTCAACCTTTCTCTTCGAAGAGGAGTCAAAAAGGGTTTGTGCTTGCAATTACAGGATCTAAGTATATGTTGAATCTTAAACATTTTCAGTGGAGCTGAAAGTCTCATGCTGCCTATCTCTCAACAGTAAGGCACTTTTACTGTATTGTTTTTATCTGGTCAGAATATTCAGTCTTTGGAAAACTAGGGTGAAAGCTCAGACTTCTGTGCCAAAGTCTACCCATTGTGTATTAAAATATCCAAGATGATTCATTCAGTCAAGCCAACATCTACTCATCAGCAGGTGAACTGGTTAAGGAGGCATTATATCTTTCTCTGGCATAAGTTAAAGGGAGGAATTCCAATCAAAAAGCTAAAACTGTTCTTTTGAGTAAAATATTTAAAGGAGACTGCCTTTAATTCAAAAGAAAGCTGTGCCAAGAGAGACCTCTAGTGGCCAATGCTGCATGCAATAAATGTTCTGTATTTTGAAACTGTTTTAAGCTCACATGCTTGGAATTTCATTTCCAAGAGAAATGACTGCACGATTCCCCTTACCTCCCTTTTTAATGTGGGTAGTTAAAGATCAAAGGTGCCATCTATTAAATATTTTATAAACTTGCATATAGCTAAATCCTTGTTAGATACTGAAGCAAAATTATTTTAATGCAGTTATAATATGGCACTTACCATGTACTCCAGTACAAAGAAAATAAAAAGAATGGTGTAGAACAATATTTCATCTCAAAAATAAAGAAATGTACTAAGTTACCTCTGTCAACTTGTCATAATTTGGGCTTTGAGCCATTTTTTAAAGGAGTTGTTGCCAATATCTCATTGTATAAAAGATTGACTCCCGGTCATTATATGTTGGTTCCTTAACAATCAAGTGTGAGGAGAAATGGCAAGGTTGCAGCTGAAATGGCACAAGTGAAGCTTCAGATGTTTTTTAATGTGTGTCATACAGATGATGGACATAAAAAATAGGCAAACTTTCATTTGCACCAACACAACATTTTGAGTTTTTTAACCATAACCTGCAGACATCTGTGTTGACAATACTTAGGCTACTATTGCATTTTTCCAATATTTATTTTTTTATTGTTACTTCTCAGCCTTAAATTTTCTTACTGTTTTCACATCCATATGAGATCAATTCTGTTTAGCTTCTCAAGATCAGCCAAGGCTGTATAAGGGCCATAATCTGTAGCGAAAGTGAAAAACTTATTTCCATAAACATTGTTCATCCCCCTTTTGTTGCTAGGACCATTTTTCTGTCTGAAAAACCAAGTAGTTTCATAGTTGAATGTTACTACCACTCTGGCAAGAACACACTTGCTCCTCACAAACATTTGAAGACTCCTTTATAGAGCACAATTAATATTGTTAGAGAGTGAAAACTTTGGTCTAATATTTTACTCCTCTCCTCTCCTTCCAATGTTATCTTATGTACCTAGTGTCCATTCTCTATTCCCAACTGACAGTATTTTCCTTTTGAGGCAAAACATATAAGTATCAGTATACCCAATATCAGCCTTATCTCAATCAGGAATGATCAACTATTTACAGGCTCACTATATCTGCCAGATAATGATTCAGGGACCAGAAAATTTATTTCCTAACAAGGATCAGCTTTTCAAAGAAACCCAACTCTTTTCCAATAAGGAAATCAAGTGACAGAACGCATATGCTTAGAAAATATGAAGTATTTTATAATACTTATTATTATACATAATATTATTATATTATATTATTATACATAATAAATATAAAATGTATTATATATAAAAAATAATATTATACATAATAAATATAAAAAAGATGTTGAGACTCTGGAGAAAGTGCAGAGCAGAGCAACCAGGATGATTAGGGGGCTGGAGACCAAAACACATGAAGAACGGTTACAGGAACTGGGAATGGCTAGTCTAGCGAAGAGAAGGACCAGGGCAGACATGATAGCAGTGTTCCAATATTGGAGGGGCTGCCACAGAGAGGAAGGGATCAAATTATTTTCCAAAGCACCTGAAGGCCAGACAAGGAACAATGGATGGAAATTGACCAGGGAGAGATTCAACCTAGAAATAAGGAGGAACTTTCTGACAGTGAGAACAGTCAACCAGTGGAACAGCTTGCCTTCGAAAGTTGTGGGAGCTTCATCACTTGAGACTTTCAAGAAGAGATTGGACTTTCATTTGGCAGAAATAGTGTAGGCTCTCCTGCTTGAGCGTGTGTGTGTGTGTTGGACTAGATGACCTATAAGGTCCCTTCCAACTCTGTTAATCTGTTAAAACTGTTAGATGCGTAGGCATGAAAACATTGCCATGAGGGAAAGGTTGGAGCCAAATGTTAGCATGTGTTTACTTATTTTACATATTTTTGAATCTTGCATCTCAGGAAGGGAGGAATTCTCACTACTAAAATATTGACTTCTGGGTAAGGAATGGCAAGCTAACACATCTTCGAAGAAGAAATGCACTTCAGCCAAGGCTGATGAACTGGTGGTGAACCTGGACCAATGGAAACTCTGTAGCCAAGGTCAGTATGAGAGATCATCTGCTTGTGCTCCATATATCTGCTCCTTGCAAAGAGACCTGGGTGACAAGGAAAGTCATTAAGCTCTCAATTGCAGCAGAGCCTATATCAGCACCAGGTTTATCAACCTCACTTTTTAAACACTTAAAAATCTAGCAAAACCTCCAAGCAAGAATATTTGTGTCTGTATGACAAAATAGGATGCCTTTTCTCCACATACAGAAATAATAGAAAAGGTGTCATTAGGATTCCAAAGAGGGAGAGGTGTGAATATATTTTTCAAGTCCTGTAAAATATTGTTAAATTAAGTAAGCATTTTATTTATCTACACACGGTCCTCTTACTATTCTTAGAGTATTTCAAATGTTTTTGAATCTGCAAATTCACACATGCAGGATCTCTTGTTTTGATCATTTTTTCTACATGGACATATTTCTGTATTTCAGCTGCCCTGTAGATGTCTTGTTAATTGCCCTATATTTTAAAAGAAATATATGCCTTTTATGAGAAATACCACAGCCAAGGATGTGTAAAGTTACCTTCTCATCTTCCCCCTTTTTGTGGTTAATATTGTAGTTAATTTAAACTGTGTAAGGATAACAATTAATGCCTCGTGCCTGCTGTAGATGAAAATTGCCAATTGCATTTCAAAGAATGTTATAATGTTTTCAAAATAGGAAAGATACCTACATTATATCTCCTTTTCCTTATTTTGTAATTATATCAGTTATATGCTTTCGAGTGTGGTGTTTTACTAGAAGTGCACACACTTGAGTTGTTTTTGACCAGTATTCTCTAGAATATCTATGTAAGACTAAGATTTTTGTTATTGGCTTATCTGAGGTTCACAGTAACTTACTAGTTTTGGAAAATAATCAGAATATTTGGATTTTGTCATCTCATTTGGATCCTTGTGACATTTTAGACTAGTTCTACTACATTTATTGGGTTTACAACATTAAAAAAAAAATCTTTACTTGAAAATATTATTTATTTTATTACAACAAACATTATTTTCCAAACAGTATTTCCAAGTACGATACTTTTGGATGTAGGTATTTGTACCCATTTCCTGATCTGAGAACTGCACCTCAAATTAAAACTCATCATCAGAATTGGAAGGGACCTTGGAGGTCTTCTAGTCCAACCCCTGTTCAAGCAAGAGACCCACCCTATACCATTTCAAACAAATGGATGTCCAGTCTCTTGTTAAAAGCCTCCAGTGATGAAGCACCCACAACCCCTGAAGGCAAGTTGTTCCATTGGTTGATTGTTCTCACTGTCAGGAAGATGTTTGTATTCTGTTTTTTTAATTAATGGTAATTAACTGAACATATAAATGATTAAAGAGCAAACCAATGCCAATTTAAGGAAAGAAGAAAGTGTCTTAAACATCTTTCTGGTGTATCCAAGTTAACTTCCATCTCTTGTACGATTTCTTACTGCTTTGTTGCTCCCTCACAGACAAGGAGAAGGCAGGATATCCAATGGAGAAGGCAGGAACAGAGAGGACATTTTGACCAAGGAGATGAAATCTAGAATCTTTTTCCTCTTCATTCTGCAGGCATCTCCTCCTTTTAAAAATAGGCTGTAATGCCACCTCTTTTCATATTTTGGCCCATTACCCAGAGGTGGGCGTCACATATTGTAACAACCGGTTCGCTCAGCACTGGAAATGTAAGCACATGCCATCCGCACATGTGTGCGGCATCATAAAACACGGCAATTCGCTTGCATGTGCTGCGTCAAAAACACAGCAATATAGGATGGGATTCCTCCCAGGCAGGTGGGCAGACCCATCCACAGGTCATAACTACCAGTTTGCCCAAACTGGTCCAAACTGGCAGCAGCCCACCACTGCCATTAACCCATTTCTTCATATACTGTATAAAACTATCTTTTTTTGTTGTTTCCTCTATTGTCATAAAGGAAGAAGTCTGCAGATTTTACTGTGCTAATATAACCAACTGAAGGGGGCAGTGCTCATCTCCATTTCAAGGCCATTAAGCCAGCACTGTCTAAAGATGTTTCCACAGTCATGCAGCCAGCAGGATGTCACAGGCCAGTCTTACCTTCTCACCGAAATGATAAGAAATGAAAGGAGACGAAACAGCATACAGGGAAAGGTTCAAAAACTATACATGTAGTGCTTAAAAAACAACCTGCACCTGAACATTAGCAAGACCAAGGAGATGGTGTTGGACTTCCAAAGGAAGAGAGAGGAACCTGCTCCACTTTACCCTGAGGGCGGCTGTGTAGAGAGAGTTTCCTCCTTTAAATTCCTGGAAGTCCATCTCAGCGAAGATCTCACCTGGAAAATCAACACGATCCAGGTGGCCAGGAAGGCCCAACAGAGACTCCGTTTCCTTAGGGTCTTGCTTAAAAAGAGGGTGGAACAACAACTGATTACCTCCTTTTACCAGTCCACAATAGAAAGCATTGCATTACGGTATGGCATGTCGGTCTGACAGTCACAGATAGAAAAACATTACAGAGGATGGTGAGCACAGCACAAAACATCGTGGGCTGTCCCCTGATACTACTAGATGAGATCGCTAGGGCTTAGAAGAGTGAGGAAAATTCTCAGGGACGACTCTCACCCTAGTCATCACTTCTTTACCCTCCTACCATCAGGAAGGAGATATAAAAGTATAGCCAGCCACACAAATAGGCTGAAGAACAGTTTTTATTCATGGGTTGTCAGACTCCTAAATGAGAAATAACATCATAACTATGTAGTATGATGGATTGCAGGGCCAGCGCAGTGTGTAACATGTTCACATGCACTGGGTGTTTTGTTAATATGATTTTGTTAATATGATTTATTGGGTTCTGTCTTCACTGTGAGTTGTATTGTGTTTGGGGGGGTGCACTAAGGGAGCTCAACCAATCTCATTGTACATATGTTGTGCACTGACAATAAATTTGAACTCTTGAACTTTTTATCTACTTGCATTTATCTAATTGCTAGGTTGGCAGGAACAGAGCTCGCTCCATCATGTGGCACTCAGGTCTCAAACCTGGGCTGTCAACTCTACAGCCAACAAGCCCAGCATCTTAACTGCTGAACCATTTCACTCCCCTATTGGCATAAGGCATGCTTATATCAATCTTGCTTGTGATTAACTAGTGGTAGTCAAAGGGCCTTTATGCTATCAAGAGTAAACACAGAATCACGCTATTTATATCGGGGGTCCCCAACTTTTTGGACCTTAGGGACCACTAAATTCATAATTTTAAATCCTGCGGACCACTAATACGATCTGCCTAATGACCGACTGGGTGGGTGTGGGTAATTGGTCATGTGACTGGGTGGGCATGGCCAACTCAATGTCACTCACGTCAAAGGGTGCTTCGCCGGCCTCTACTCATCCCTCCCCTCCCAGCCACTCCTCGCCTCCCAGCCTGGGCTCCTTAAGCCCCCTACAGGAAGCAGTTGTTGGAGCTAAGCAGCCACCATGAGAGTTGGCAAAACAGCTGCCTCAGTTCAAATTGGATCTGGCCAAGAAGGAGGCTCAGCAGAAGCAGAAGGACTACAAGCATAGGCTTTCCTGCGGGAGAGCAAGGCCAGGTGCCAGCGCCTAGAGGTTCAGCGGGCTGAGATGGTCCACCAGTTCCAGGCCATGATGCAATCCCACTGGAATGAGGCTCTCCACCTCTTTGCCACCAGCGGCACTTCCCTCCAGCCTTCACCCAAAGCCCCACACCAGGAGGCTGAAGCAGACACCAAGTCAGAATTTCTGCCCCCCTCTGACCCACACAGAAAGACCCAGAAGGGGGAGACTCTCTGCAGGAACACAAGCATTCATTGCACATATCTGTCCCAGGGGCTGTAGTTTGAAGACCCCTGATTTAGTGCAATATAAAAAATGCTAATAATTTTTCTGCAGACCACCAACATTTTCTCACAGACCACCAGTGATCCATGGACCACCAGTTGGTGACCACTGGTTTCTATGACTTGTTTGGTAAAGTAGAACTTTACAGGGTTTTACAGCACAAATTAGCAATGTACTATTTGTAAAGCAAGACGGCAAAGCCAGTGTAAAAAGACCCCCAAAAACACTGAGGTAGAAATGTTTCTCAAGCTTGACAATTTTAAGAGGTGTGGACTTCAACTCCCAGAATGGAAGCTCTTCTGGCCAGCTCCTCTTTGTCTTCACTTCTCTTAAAGTTGCTAAGATTGAGAAACACTGTTCTACCTTACAAGCTCAGTCATATTGCTAGAGATATGTTTAAGATCAGGGGTGGGTTCCACTTACCTTTACTACCAGTTTGCAATGAGAGTGCACACGCACGCTTGCTTCTGCGCATACGCAGGTCGCCTGTGATGACGTCCAGGTGGATGGGCGGAGTCTTCCACCACTATTACTACCGGTTCGCAAGAACCAGACTGAACTGGGGGCAACCCACCACTGTTTAAGATTCAGATGAAATTTAGAACAACAAATGGTTATAAAGGATAACAAAGGATAAAACTAGTGAAATTTATAATAAGGGACAATAGACAAAATTATAAGAAATCAAAGTATACAACACTGACAAAATGCCATTGGGAAAGATGAAATGAATCATACAGTATATCAGATACTGGAAAGGGTAATTTTCTGCCTATCTGGTTAAGTAGGAACTGTACTACTTAGAGATGTAAAGGTTGACGAGAAACATCAGGGTGGACTCTTACTATATTCACATATGGCTACCACATTTTAAGAAAGGCTGAAAATAAGTCAGTGGGGATTCAGAGAAAAGCCTAAGGGATTTTCAAGAAATGTGAATATATAGCAGGGTAGGTTTAAATTTCAGAAAAGAAAATGGGCCATAATGGAACATAATTTCTTATTTTTACAACTTTGGATAGAAGTGGTGTATGAAAAGGTATTTATAATTTACTATTGCAAGTTTTTATAATTGCAGAACAGTATGCACAGATTTTGTTTATAGTGGGCTGCCTCTAAATGTAGCATGTTGTGTCCAGTATTCTCTCTGATCTAAAACAAAGAACATGCATATGAGATTGCATCAGTGAAAAAAATATAATCAGGAGTTGTTATGCCTATTTCTGATATATTTCATACCAACAAAATGGTTACAGTTCTAATCAGATTTATGGAATGTAAGAAGCTGCACATACTTAGTAAATCTTTTTGTTCCCATAATTAATATTATTTTCTGCAATGGACACTTGCAATCTAGGATCTCAGATGGAATAATTTTCTCCGTCAACTGATCTTAACTCAAGATGCTAGGGATTATGTCTGCAAAAGAAGATGGTCTGTTAGTCAGCTATAGAATGAAGGTTCTTCACCAAGTACAACCTGTTTTTGAAAGAACTGCCTTGTGCCCACTGTTGGAAGCTAGTCGTTTTACTTCTGGAAGAGAACCAAATTTAAACATAGATATAGAAATTAATGCATCTTTACTAGGTAGAAGAAAAAGCCATTTGGCAAAATAGAAATATCTATTTTGGATACTATTCAAGCAACGGCTTTTCTGATGCAACACCGTTAAGTCACAATGTTTGTTTCCTATGGAGGCATTCCTGAAGTACCGTATATTCCGGCGTATAAGACGACTTTTTAACCCATTAAAATCTTCAGATAAGTGGGGGGTCGTCTTATA
>JANHFM010002425.1:104970-117733 GCA_032468115.1 Grayia smithii | reverse complement strand
AAGGATGGAAGGCTGAGTCAACCTTGAGCCTGGTGAGATTCGAACTTGCACTAATTGCAGGTAGCTGGAGCTAAGTGCACCACCGAGGCTCTTTTATTTGTCATTTGATTTGACAATAAACTAAAATTGTGAATCAGTGCTCATGGATCAGTGCTTTTATCATATCAGACGAGTTATTTTGAAAGGCTGCAAAGAGGTGATAATACCATCACTCATGATTTGCTGTCATTTGAATGAAAATATTTACTTTACAATTTCATCCATGTTTACTTTAAGAAAGGTCTAACTTTGATCTTAAATATGTATGCTTATTCTTTCACAAATTGTAAATCTTAATTTACAAATGCAATATATAAATGCAATAAATAATAAATAATAATAATAATTACCATTCATGCTTGAAAATTTGATTTAAAAAGCCCTGCTCAACAGTATATAACAAATATACCTTAAGTTTTTTAATTACTTTACAAGTGTTTTCTTTTTAACAAACAGTATGAGTCACTTTTTGATTGTAAAATATCTTGTAGAGGAAGGCGGGTCAGAAGGTAGAGTTAAAACTGGGATCAGCCTAGAATCTCTATGTGGCCACAAGCGGAAGTCCAACCTCCCTTAATTCTGTTGATCCTTATTTAAATTTTAGCAGGTGAGAATATTCCTGTGCATAGGGATGAGTAGCATTAAATCAGTTTAATTTGACCTTGTGTGAACCTGATCTTTCACACCCGACATTTTTACATTTAATATCTGCTTGTTGCATGCAGCCATCCACTTGCTTCATATTATTATAGAACGTTATGGCACAGTTAGTGGTCATTGTCACCAAAATGATTATTCGGATATAAAAATACCAGGTTAACTGGAATATTGTTCAAATTATTTGACACACAGGCATAATTTATTTGGAATGTACAGTTTCATTTTAAGATGCCCATGAAGCATGATGCATATATAAATTGCACCGAAACAATGGGAATAAAGTACAGTCCAATTATGTTAACCTCACCAATCCTTGCATAATTCAATACAATGGTATTAAGTGAAGTGGGATGTTGGTTTCATTACTTAGTTTAAACTGGGTAGGAAAATACAATTTTCCTAGATATCTAACCTTATGGCACAAGTTATTACAATTTATTACTGGTAAGATGATACTGGTCATTTCAGGATTTTCTTCTATGCACACAGCAATAAGCAACATATCTAGATTAACCCAAGGCACTGAAGGCCAATAGTGCAGTATTATTAATATTTAATAATTTGGTGTTAAATCAAAAACAATATATGAAATTGAAATGCCAAAGGAGCCATGGGGGCACAGTAGTTAGAATGCAGTATTGCCGGCTAACACTGCCCACTGCAAGAAGTATATCCTGATCAGCTCAAGGCAGACTCAGCCTCATACCTTTCCGAGGTCAGTAAAATGAGACCCAAATTGTTGGGGGCAATATGCTGACTCAGTAAACTGCTTAGAGAGTGCTGTAGAGCACAATGAAGCTGTATATAAGTCTAAATACTATTGCTATTGCTAAATGACCAAACCAGCAGGAGACATTATAGTTGAATAACATCAGACATGGACAGGTTTAAAATGTGATTATTAAGCAACACATACAAAAAGTGAGAAAAGAGAAAAAAGCTAAGCATAAAAAGAGTGATGGAAACACCATCAAATGCCTGGGCCATGCCTATGATGTAATACACTGCTGGAATTATGATTTGGACACAAATCATGGCTGAGAAATTGGAAGAGTTGGTTTATTGTCAATGTCAATTTTTCAGGTCTAGCCCCTTCACATACAAAAAAGTTTGTTCAATCTTTCTTCAACAATAACTCTAAAGCAAAGAATTATTTCCACAGTCTAGTAACAATAATAAATATTTGGAAAGTGTTAAATGTACTCACTGAGATTATGGTTGTCCTTTTTTAGTCTCTCTTTTGTGATTCTGTGTGTATCTGTGATAGAAAGTAAAGTCTAACTAAACAGATTATAGATTATGTGAACAATAAACTTTTTACAAACTAGGTTTTAAGAAAGCTTTACCATCTCAGTGTTCCTAATTCTTTTTGCTACTTCCTTACTTGTTGTTTACAGTATGTGCTGAGGGTTTTTTTACAGTATATCATGCATTTTTCATTTTTAAAATTCTGGGGAAGCAGTATCCAATTTGTTGTACTTTACATTGTGGTGATAGAAAACTTTATAATACTTTAAAGTGAATTTCAGTTCCTATTATTATCTTGCCAGGCATAATCAGATTTGTATGTCAGCGAAAGAGGAAGAAAATAATCTCTTTGTTCCTTTAAATTGCACTGATAAACTGCATGGTTGTTAACATTCTTTAGATTAATTGAATGAAAGTCTGAAAGATGTTAATTCATTAACGTGGTGAATGGCTGTATTATGAACCTTTAAGAGAGTCACTTATGATGACCTGGAACAAATGTAATGGATGATAATTTATTTATATCATGGGCCAGAAGTCAAAATGTGTGCAGATCAATTATGTATCCTACAGTAATTACAGCCATTAGCTGCATGTGTCTAGTTATAAGGACCAGCAAGGACTACCATGACTTTTATTGTTAGAGCTATTCACTTCAGAACAAATAGAGAAAAATGTTTTGAACCAGAACATTCTGATTCAGGGAGGCTACTAGTCATCTAGAAATAGAATGCTAAATGACTAACAGTGTTCCTTACCTGTTCTCCACATTTCATAATTCATTACCAAGGCTGAAAACAATCACATGGATGGTTTAAAACCAGTTAATAAGGAATTAGTAGAAACAGTACACCGTGAAGGTGTCCAATGTGTATTTAAATCACTTCTACTATATTTTCAACTTGCGTGATTACATTTGTTCTACAAATAGATAGATGCTTCAGCCTTTGTTTAAACAAGCTTTTTAGAGATTTAGCCAAAATCTCAAAGCTGTATTACCTGTGATTTCCCTTTTAACTGGCAAATTAGAAGGACAGGAAGTATTGGTAAGACCCATATTGGCAGCCATCATTCCTTGGTCACTGTTGTATATATCCAGAATGCTACTTGAAAGCTTTGAAGAACACAGAGTGAAAGAAAAAGACATAAAATTAGATATGGGAGAATAAGAATAAATTCATGATTTTGTCATAGGAAAAGCATATATAGGAACTTAAGAACAAAATTCCATTTCAAATGCGTATTCATGTCTTAATCTCAATGGGGACTGCAAATGCTCATCTAAAAAACATATTTTGCCCTTATCATCTATAAAATAAAATAAAATGTTAAGGGTCAAAACTGCCATTGTTCCATATGCAGAAACTAGAAGGAGATTGATTTGAGTTTTATATGCAGAATGATGCCTGGTTATGGCCCCTGATGTCTAATTTTGAATTAATGCCATAGCATACTTTCCAATAACAGGATTACTGTTACTACACTTCAAATATGAGTTAAGTTGAAAGGAAAATAACCTTGCTGATCTTACCTGAGACCCAAGTGAATTTTTAACTATCTCCCTGAACTCAATTCCTAAATTGTTTGTGCTTTGTGCTGCATACAAAAAAGATGCAGCTATGTAAAGCATCTTAAAATAGAACTGGATAGAGCATATGAGACCATGTTATGGGCAATTGTCTTGCAAGGGCATTAGGAGACATTAGGTAATTAATTCTCTATCTGCTATGTAGACATAAATTTTATAATCTGCTATTTGATTATTCATTTTCTGATCTTTAATATAAAATCCTTCCAAACGTAAAATTAAGCTTGTATTTTGTTGGGATTTTTAAAATAACTTTCAAATTTGTAATGCCCTTGATTGTTAGAACCTCACAGAATATGAACAGTTGATTCATACAGATTGCTTTTTGTGTGCCTGCAATTTTTTCTCATAGATAGATACCACATAATTTGGAAAGGGGACAGTTTCCAGGATTTTAACTTGCTAGATAATTGGCTGACTACCCAGCGGACATACAATCAACCTTCATATGCTCTTACCTAGTGCCCTACATAAAGTTTTAGTTTTATTAAGTTTCTATAGCCCCAAGAATGTGATTTTTATTCTTTTCAAGATCAGTGTACAACAACTGATTGTTTTGTCCTATTTGTTATATGGCTACATGGAACTCCCACAGAAAACAAGTAAGGAGTAATGAGAGAGAGAGAGAGAGAGTAGTTAAGGCACCAGGCTAGAAATCAGGAGACTGTGAGTTTTAGCCCCACCTTAGACACAAGGCCAGTTGGGTAATCTTGGGCCACTCTTCCACATTTTTTAAGAAGTACAATATTTTTCGGAGTATAAGACACATCTTTTTACCCCCAAATAGGGGGTGAAAATCTGGGTGCGTCTTATACACCAAATGTATACATTCAGTGGGGCGAGGGGGGGCAGTTGCTGCGACGGTGGCAGTGACAGTAGTAGCAATGGCAGCAGCAACAGCAGCAATGGCGGCAACAACAGACAGCTGCCGCCGCCAGAAAACCCAAACCGCCCCAATCCCTGCTGCTTCTGCTGCCGCTGTCGCCTCCACCACCCTGCCATCGCTGCTGCTTCTGCTGCTGCCACCAGAAAACCTGGACTGTCCCCCCATCCCTGCTGCTTCTGCTGTCCCCACCGCAGCTGCCGCCGCCACCCCACCATCGCTGCTGCTTCTGCTGCTGCTTCTGCTAAAGGCTTTTATTCAGAAGCTGTAAGAATGTGAGATGCAAGGAAAACAGCTTTTCCTATCTGAATAAAAGACTTCGGCTTCTCTGCCATGAGGGCCTGCATGCTTAGTTTGGGCCCAGTCTGCTTGCTGCCGACTGGCTAGTTCAAATTATCAGCTTCAGGGATTGGGGCGTGGCAGCCAATCAACAAGGGCCTTGCAGTTCAGCCTGATGAGATAAAGGAAGCAACCTCCTTGTTCATTGGCTGCTGCTGCTGCCTCAATTCCTAAAGCGGGAAGCTGCTGTGGCCCAGTCCAGGTCTAACCCTGCTGGTCACATAGCCTCAGCCAAAGTCTTCTACTCAGAAGCTGGTTAAAATGTTTTCCTTAGATTTCATGTTCTTACAGCTTCATCATCATCTGAATAAAACACTTTGGCTGCTCTGCCAGTGGGTCAGCATCTTCTGGACATCTTCAAAAAGTAAATAATCCATGGGAAATGGGGTGGGGAGGAATAAGTGGAATCTGAGATGCTAGCAAAGCAGGCCCAGCAGGCCCAGTCTGTGGAGAACCAGTGGGGCAGGATGGGGTGGGGTGGGGGAAGCAATTGTGGGGACCCCTGGGGAGCATCAGGTATCTCAGTGGATTGGGGACGCCTTGGATGGTCTACTCCAGCACTATCCCAACCTGAGATACCTCATGTGCATTTAAAGACCTGTGCATTCAATTAACAAATGCATTGAGAAAAGCAGGGAGTCATCATGTTCATTTAACGTGATTCAATCAAACTAATTCCCAGGTTACAAATGTAATTGGCAGGCTCTATTACATTTGTAACTGGAGGATTATCTGTATAATGAGAGTGAGGGAGGTTCTCCGAAGTCCGGCCTTAGCAACATACAAGTCCTGTGTCATGCACACCCTGGCCATGCCCACCCAGTCACATGACCACCCAGCCACACCTACCCAACCGGTCATTAGGGCAGAGAACCAGTTGTTAAATTATTTGAATTCCACCACTGGATGAAGTTGTTAAAAGTGATGATGGGAAGTGGTTTTATAACTTCAACTTGCAAGCTTCTGTTAATGTAGCTTTACAATAAAGCAGAATTAGGTCATCTAGTCTTCTTTCATGTCTGGTTTTCCTGAGATGGCTGACAATACCCTAGTCTAAGTAAACATTTGTTCAGTTCCAATGTACTCTACTTTTGAACTTCAGTGTAAATATAAAAAATGTGGAGAATCGTGGAAATTTCTATGGAATCAGGTGTAACAGATTAGCATACATTCTATCAGCTACATTAAGTATTGCCCTAAATTATCAATAATATGTATAATATTGATACGCTGAAGGAATCAGGATAGTTACAAAACAATAAAAAGCAAATATGACATTGTATGAAAGGAGAAAAGGATACAGTGACCATTAAGAAGGTAGTGCTGATTATAAAGTTAATATTATCATTAGGTTAATTTGTTAATAGCTACCATGCATATTGGAGTTTCACTAAATGTTTAACATACATTTGTGAGTCTGAGTGTCATTTAATGGGGTGAAAATTAGTTTTTGCAATTTTTTTCAGTGTGGGGTTCTAAAAATATGTGTTTTTACACCAAGAATTCAAATCTGCTATTATTTTTGTAATTGCACAACATTTAGCTTGGTATGGTAAGTCCACATCTGTTCATACACCCCACAAAAGTCTCTTGTAACCCACCTTGTGCAAAAAGTAAAGTTTTTTTCTGCATGAATCTTATCTAGCTAAGCAAAAAATAATCCATGCAATCATAATCTAACACCAGAAAGCAATTATTTAAGTTACAAAAATGTTTAAGCGAATTTCATCAAGTCTTGTTTTGACTCATTCTTCAACATCATCTTTCAACTTGGTTCTTGGCCTCCGATATAACCCTCATGTTTCTCATGTGTATACACTCTGCTTTCTGCCTCTGTGACCTGTTTCACACATCTCTCTATTGATTGGACATGACAGGGCCACTATGGTACTTGCATTGGTTCGTCAGTGAACTTCCTTATTTCTGCTGCAGTCAGTTTGCACGTCAAAGGTGGCTTATAAACATCTTCTAACCAGTCAATCAGCTCTAGCAGAGTGGATGCTCTGCCATTGATTAAAGGAGTTTTTCTTGCATGTACAGAAAAATCTCCCAGTGCGTCATCATCTGCACCCCTCAAGTCAATGATCTTTTGCACACCAGCTCCTCTCTTGAATATCATCTGAACACAAGAGTGTCTGGATTATCATTTCACTGAAAGTGTATCATGCTGAGCGCTGAATAGTTGGAAAACAGCATCTACTAACGCCTTCTTTTGCAGTCTGACGCTGCAGCTGGAATAACACATGATGCAAACCTTCAATCCAAGAACGTTTTACTTTGATGTTGTTTAACACAACAAATGGTTAACCAGATATCTTTAGACAATACAACTGCAGAAACATGAAGAACTCACTAACCAAATTAAATTTCAGATATTCTCTGGTTAGTAGCTGATTGAAATAATAAAATAGAACATTGGTTTGTGTTTTATTTGATTGAAATATGGAGGTTTTTTTAACATATGCCCGTTATATACAGTTGGAGCTAGGAGCTGATGATTTTTTGTCATTCTTGTCATTATAATCACTTTTTTAAAAAGTCTTGCTTTTATTATTTTTATAAATAAGGTGGCAAATATGTCCTCCTCCTATTTTCCACACAACAACCCTGTGAACTGACTTGGGCTGAGAGAGGATGGCTGGCCTAAAGTTGCCCAGCTGTGTTTCTTACCTAAGGAAGAACTAAAACTCATGGTTGCCTAGTGCCTTAACCACTGGACCAAACTGATTCTCAAAAAAATTCAATATGGCTTTTTTGAGTCCTTTAGAATAATGTTATAAGGTTGTTTAGTGAAGTAGATAAGATGAAAAAACAGTGCCCAATCTTTCAATAATTTTATGAAATAGCTCCAGTGTGTATATTTATCCTATTTAAGATATAAGAACTCTGCTGGATCAAGCCAAAGATCTATCTAGTGGAGCATTTTTATCCCTGCAGCTGCCAGTCAGTTACCTTTAAGACATTAATTCATTAGTGGCCTCTATTTCTATACATATAGCTATTACGATTAGTAGATATTGTTATTCTTATTTGATCAAACCATGTAAATTGGTGGCTTTCACTATACCTTGAAATAACAAAATTGATAAAAGATAAAGAGTGTAAATAGTTATTTCCTTTTGTCTATCATGTGGAAGGATGATCATTGAGGAATCTGTCTGATTTTGACTGCCCAGTTTAGACACTTGGGATCAGATTTTGATCTTTGAACACATAACTCATTTAGCTGTATCTGTCCAGTCTAGGATGATGCATATTGGGAGTTAACAAACACACACACACCTTCTTTCTAGCATGCATTTTCCAGAAAAATTCATGGCTTTTTTTTTAATAATTAACTTCCTATCATGACATTTGGGCCAGCTTGGATTTTGCTTGACTATCACTTTGATTCTATTTTAACTGTCAAGTTTTCCTATATTGGATATTGCTAGTTTACCTAGCTCAGAAGGCATTTTACTACAAATGGTTTGATCTGTTAACAGGTTTGGTAGCAATATTTGTTAAACGAGACCTTGAAAGCATTTTAGTCCAATGACTGCACAGAACAGGAATCCTCAGACTCTATACAAATGGCTGTCCAAATGTTGTTTGAAAACATCTAGAGATGGGGCACATTCTAGGAGATATGCTGTTCCACTGCTTAAGCTCTAGCAATTAGAAAATTACTTCTTGAATTTGAATTTGTCTCTGTAAAGCTTCCTTCTGTTGTGCTATTCTATAGAGAATAAAGATACATCTTTTTCCCTGTGATATCTTCCTATATTGGAAGATTGCTATCATGTCTTCCCTTAGTGTTCTGTTCATTAGGTAGTCATACTTATCTACAACCTAATATATTTATTCTTTCTATGAACCCATTTGTAATCTGGTTTCCCAATCTCTATCCACCTGGTTTACTGTAGCAGTCACTATTATCCATGCTTACCTTTATACTTCTATCATCTTAAGGCAACATATCTGAAACAGCTGTCAGACATTGAATCACATTCACATCATAAATTCATACATACAGTTATAAATAACCAGATGTTCTATATTAAGAATTACTTTGTACTTGTTTGTGAAATCAATCCTGTCTGGGCCATGTTAAAATCACGATTGATATCTGTCCAGCATTCACCGAAAGCTTCTCTCTACATTCAGTTAATTCAAAATTTAAACTTGCTTACTTGTTTAATTTGTTCACCTGTTAATTTAACCACTTCTAATTTAACTAGTTATCAGTTACAATTTGTCTCAACAGAGCAGCACTCAGAAGCCATTTTTAGCATATAATTAATTAGAATTAATTAATTAATTAATTAGAAAGTATGGGGCATAGGTGGTGACAAAATACTTGATTTTCTGCTAATTTCCAAGGAGAAATTTAAAAAATAGGTCTTCAGTTTAAACCTCAGACTTATGTCAGATTTTTGTCATCAATGATACAAAAAATCACTTTGTAGTTCATTTTAATTAACTAAAATAGAATTTGTTCAATGTTTGTTTCACTTTTTATCATTTTATCTTTAGGTTTATTCAATTTAACTAACCAACATGTTTATGTCTTTGCAGATGAATGATCAAATATACATTGACTTTGGACCTTTTAATACAAACTGATCCACTGCCTCTAATGCAAGTTTCTACACAATGAAATAAAATATCAAAATATATTTCCCCTTCTAAACTGGAGAGGAAACAGCAGAGCTTTATGTATTCTGTTTGTTCTAGCCTATATTAAGCCTGTTCATAAACAGGCTGAAAGTCTTATTAGCTGCAAACTACAGAAATGACCTTGAAGTAACTTTAATTGTTTATTTTCAATTCTCTGTGATTTAACTGCCCATCTACAAGATCTTTTATCTTCAAGGTAACACTTGTCTTTGTACTAGGCAAGCAAAAATGCTGAGTTTGATTATATACTGTAGTAAGCAGATGGATGAGGCAGACAATATTGGAAAAGCAGAGCATCCAAGGAGAATAGTGTTCAAGCTAGATAATGGAAACACAGCAGCAGTATTAACTAGAAAACCTTTCAAGGAATAGGTCAACAGCTGATATGTAATTATGCTGTGGTCCTTTTCTTCAAATAGGACTTAGATTAGAACATGGGTAAAAGTAAAAGTGTGTGCTAGTTGTTTTCGGTTCTGGGGCGGTGCTCATCTCTGTTTCTAAGCTGAAGAGCCAGCACTGTCCGAAGATGTCTCCGTGGTCATGTGGCCATGATTAAATGCCGAAGCCACACGGAGCACTGTTACCTTCCCACCAAAGTGGTCCCTATTTCTCTACTTGCATTTTTTACGTGCTTTCAAACTGCTGGGTTGGCAGAAGCTAAGACAAGTAATGGAAGCTCACTCTGTTACACAGCACTAGGGATTTGAATTGCTGAACTGCTGACCTTCTGATTGACAAGCTCAGCATCTTAGCCACTGAGCCACCGCATTGTAGAACATACAATGCCACAATATCCATTTCAGTGCTAGATTTCTGATCACATGAGTTTTTACTTCATTTCCAGTAGAATATATCTATCTTTGGACAGTACTGACTTTTTCATAGTGTAAAATAAATCTTTCCATAAGCCAGACTTTAAGGTATCTTCTCAACTAACAGCTTGTGGTTATTTATTGAGAACAATTCTATAGCAGAATATGAGGAAACGTGAGAGTGATTAACCCAAAGACTGTTGTGGCTGTCATCTTGGCTTTTTTGACATCACCTCACAGGCATTCCCACTAACATCTTAACACTATACTACAAGGATCTAAATATTTACTGCAATGAATTTGAGAAGACTGCCTCTTGCCAATATGGGACTTCTCTCATTCTAAAAAAAAATGAAGCATTTAATCCACATTAAAACTCACATTTCAAATTCTTTTAAAGGACATGATAATTTCAGAGCAGGAAAACAAAACAACCCTTCTAAAATGGCATGATAATAAATTAGCAGTGTGTCATTAATATCCAAAAGATTTACTGTTCAAATGTTTCCTTTTCTCTGTCCATTCTTTTTAAAATATATATTAAAGTTTTAATGCTTCCACAGAAGGAAAGCATATGGGCTGTCCAAACAACAAATATATAGCAAATGACAAAGGTACAAAATAAAAGGAGGTAAAGCACAATCAGGCTTGCAAGAATCTGTTGTTATAGACAATCCAAACAAAGTATAGTTTTAGTCTTTCTGTAGAGTTGATTTCCTAGTTTAGTCTACTTAGTTGGACAATCCTTTTCAACAGAAATTCTACACATTAACAGTGGGTTTTTCTGTAAGTGATCTATGTGAAATCCAGCAGGTTCTGACAAGTTCTGGAGAACCAATAGCAGAAATTCCTGGCTGGCCCCAGAGTGGGGTGGGAATGGAGGTTTTGCAATATCCTTCCCCCTGGAGTGGGATTGGAATGGGGATTTTGCAGTATCTTTCCCCTGGAGTGGGGTGGGAATGGAGAGTTTGCAGTATCCTTCCCCTGCCACGCCCACCAAGCCACACCCACCAAACCACACCATGCCCACCAAGCCATGCCCACAGAACCGGTAGTAAAAAAATTTGGATTTCACCACTGATCTATGTGATTGTGATTGCTATACAATTTATATAATGATCATTTGGATGCCAGATATACATTTGTGGTAGGTGATTTGCAGACCCCACTTTCACATTATACTAAAATGGGACCATAAAATACATCTCCCAGAATATTCTACCTGCAGACTATCATATGTATTTTGATTGAAGTTTACTCCATTTTATTACACCCAGCCCTCAAGTTAGAAACTTTATAACTTACCCAATTTGTGAAATATGAGGGTATATTTTGGGTACAATACTAAATTAAATGTATTAAATGTTAATAAGGAAAAATGGATACTACCAACAACTACCAAGATTGCTAACAATGTCATGCCAACTCCTATGATACTGAAATACGTATTTTAATAATGTGTGTAGAAATAAGCAACAAGAAAGGTATGTTTTTATCAGCAATAAATGCAAAGTAAAAGTTGAATGTCTATAAGATGCTAAGCTGCCATTATGAAGAAACACAGCCAAAGATCGCTCCAAAAATATTTGCATGGGGGCAAAGGGAAGGCACAGTGAATGTCAGGTTGGGCAGGCAAGCATTCTATGCTGAAATAAATTGTATTGATTTAAAAGAAATGAGGTGACCTAGTAGTTTGTTCTTTACATAGCAAGCAAGTATTTACCAACTAAATTCCAATTTATGACAAGTTTTATCTCAAACAAAAATGTTGTATAAATATTTTATGTACAAATTAGGCAGAACAAAACACCATGGCAGTTGAATTGTTTCAAAAGCCTAGTTACTTCTGAACAAATATTATTATACAGATAGATCTAGGAATACACTAGATGTCAGCAAGAGGAAACAGACCACATTGAGATATAACAGCTCTATGAAATCACATCCTCACCATAAAATTACACAATTATATCTTACTTAACCGGAAAGATGGTATCAAAAGATAGTTCTACTTGAAACCACCTCCTATTAAAATAAAAGAAAAATGAAGTCATTTTGCACGTTACAGATTAGGGGGCATTTCTTGAAATGCTCATCTGCATATGTCTCACTGTGCACATGAATGCTATACCAAATAAGACAGCAAGTTTTGGTAAGAGAGAAGGAAATAATGCACAATATTCATGTCAAAATGGATTCCATGTGTGCTGTAGATGGCACACACTCAATATACAATGTCTTTCCACATTCTACCCAGCTATATTTCAGCAGAATCTTTGCTTTCAATTGCTGATAATGATCATCTATGCACAGCATATGGATGCATTGTTTCTTTTTCAGTATTAGTGCATTTAGCAATTACGTATCAGATCAACTTGAAAGTTCAGAACAATTGCAATTCACTAAAACCAATGGGAACAACACTAAGAGATCCATACAAGTTTTCTTGTTATTTGCTAGAAGAGACGTTGGTCTTACCTGAACGTTCGTTCTCTACGTGCTGCGAGAGAGTCCTAGCAGTGGGTAATATGTTCT
>JANHFM010002425.1:22776-36466 GCA_032468115.1 Grayia smithii | reverse complement strand
AAAAAAATGCAAGTAGAAAAATAGGGACCACTTTGGTGGGAAGGTAACAGCATTCCGTGCGCCTTTGGCATTTAGTCACGCCAGCCACGACCACAGAGATGTCTTCGGACAGCGCTGGCTCTTCGACTTTGAAACAGAGATGAGCACTGTCCCCTAGAGTTGGGAAGACTACCACACATGTACGAGGGGAAGCTTTACCTTTATGGGATATAAAATGAGGAGGCAAATATCTCTTCAACAGAACTCAACTCCTGATGACTCCATATGTATGTACCAGTGGTGGGTTGCTCCCGATTCGTTCCGGTTCTATAGAATATGTAGCGGTGATGCTGTGACATCACTGAACCGGTTCTAATAGTCCCAGACCAAAGCCCCCCCGCGCGCCTGTACTTACCTGTTCTTGTGCGCACCGCGCGGAGCGCGCTTGCATGCATGCACAGGAAGCTTTTTTTGAGCTTTTTTTGCTTAAAAAAGCTTCTGCGCATGTGCAGGAGCGCCCGTTCGGCACACGCGCACCGAACACGCGCTCCGCACACTCCGACCACATGCGAAGCATGTGCACCTACAGAACCGGTAGCAAAGGTAAGTAGAACCCACCCCTGGTATGTACATACATTTTTTCCATTGCCTTCTTTTGATATTTTTCATTTTCTACAGCCTTCGGAACTCTAATACTCTACTAACGGTGTATCACCATGTTTAGCTTTTGTAGATCTGGCAAGCAATGTCATCTAGCTAAGTCCAAAACTCAAGAGAGGGGACAAGGATTCATTAATTACCCAAACGCGGGGAAGTAGTTTTTCAAAAGAAGGGATAATCTCGTTAAGAGCAGCCAGTCCTTCAATCCAATCCAATAATAAACGGTTCTTGCCTTTCCTTCGTCTCAGATGAGAAAGAAAATACAGGCAAATGCACCAGCAGCAATTGGCTGAGCTGGGCGGCTGCGTCAGCAAATACCTTTGCTATGATCTTTTCTGACACCCCATTCATTGACTGACTCAGAAACCCTGTAAAAAGTCCCGCTTTAAGTCTAGACGTCCCATTTGGTCGGCTCAAACCGCTGCCAAAGCTCTGACTTGCGTTCACTCAACGCCCGCAATTAAACGCGAATTGCCTCGGAAAAAAAGCCAACCCGCCTGCAGAGCAAAGGTATTCGAAAGGCCCACCATTGGCTATCAGACTTGCAAGCTGCAGGGCTTTGATTGGCTGCAGGACTTCCTTTGTTCCTTTCCCCGCTGCTGCCGCAGAAAACGGAAGTTTGACTCTACTCCGTAGTAGCTGGAGAGATGCAAAAAGAGTCCAGGAGCGAGCGGTGTGGAGCAATCTCGCGAAACATTTCCTTTCTAACCACATCCTTCTGTCAGTAAGGGTGGAGGAGGAAGGAAAAAGGCGTCTCTGTTGCCGTTGGTCCCGGAATCTCGTGTTGTCTGTGCTGAGGATCCTGACATGGATTTGGAGAACAAAATCAAGAAGGTAAGAGAGCAGTGAGTCAGGAAACTGGGTAGTTGGTCAGAAGTTACCTGTCTGCGCTGGGCAATGTGGGAATCCTTCGGAATCTTCTCTTGCCCTTTGACGTGCTCTCAAATTTCGCAACCCACCATTTCAGTCCGTTTTCACCGAAGCCAGAGAATATTGTTTTGGAAAGGGAAATTGATTATTTTTTTATTGTAGCGAATAATTGATTGTTTTGTTGACTGGCTGTTGATTGGGTTAAGGGTGAGAGATTATATGCACATTTATGATACATAAATGTGTGTATAATACAATACTATTGTAATTAAATTTACTCAGAAGTAAATCGTGTTCACTCCTGTAAATAAAAGTTACATGAAATTATCTACTCCCTCCAGCTGAATACAAAATATAAATGGCTGGGGGGGGGGGACCCTTAATAATGTACAATGATTTCAATTAGTAATGTTGAAATTAAGTACAGGTCTTCGATTTACAAGCAGAATTGAGTCCAAAATTTATGTTGCAAACAAGACAGTTTTAAAGTGAGTTTTGCCCCATTTTACAACCTTTCTTGCCAGAATTGTTAAGTGAATCACTGCAGTTGTCAAGTAACACAGTTAAGTGAATCTGGGTTCCCTGTTAACTTTGCTTCTCAGAAGGTCACAAAAGGGGATCACATGACCCCAGGAAATTGCAACTGTCATAAATATGAATTAAGCCAAGCATTCATATGCCAAGTGTCTGAATTTTGATCACATGATTATGGAGATGCTGTAATTGTCATAAGTGTGAAAATGGTGATAAGTCACATTTTTTCAGTGTCATTGTAACTTTGAACAGTCACTAAATGAACTGTTATAACTTGAGGACTGCCTGTATTTGGCATAAAATTGCATACTTATATATTATCCAAAATGCTATCTGAACAAAGTTGCCCAACATAAAAAGAAACCTATCTTCATTTCTTCTACCTATCTATCCAGGAAGATTTCAAAAACATAAGTTCTTTGGGTTCAAGGATATCAAGATATATGTTTCTATAATAAATAGATTAACTTATGTCAATATTTTCTGTAATTTTTGCTTTGATTCTGGCTTTGGTGACTTTAGATGAGCTATTCTTGTATATCTATTGTAGTTCCAAGACATTAGGTTAAAAACACTGAAATGGTTAAAACTTGTCATCCCTTATTGCAATTGATGACTTTAATTTTGGTTGTATCAGATGTTACTTGGAGGTGAATCTTCACAAAGCCAAGATCTTGGAGAATATTACAATTGAGTGAAACTTCTTCGTCTGATGGCAAATAAAAGCTTTGCTCTATTTAGGTAGGCGGGGTGAGAAGAACAGATCACATGTCCTACAGCATTCTATACAGACTATTGTTTACTGTTATTGTTTCTGTATTGGTTGAAATTGTCAATGGTCCTCAATACAAAGTCTTTTGAAAGGCCTCAGTACTTGGGCGCTTCAACAGAAAAGAATATGAAACCAGGATATGATATGAAAAGCTGATATATATAAATCTCAGGCATGTAAACAGCATAAACATTAGATCTATTATATGATTAGATGTCTGGAACAATGGACTGAACAATGGACTTTGCTACATCACTTTGCTGCATCAGCTTATGTTTTAAAGAAATTTTATTATATACCTGTGAAATATGCTTTTTAAAAAATGATAAAAGAATTTTCTTCATAGAGCACACTAAATGTTAAAAATTTGCAGAAAAATCTGTTTATTATTACTCTTATCACTCTTGAAAATTGTGTCGAAGTCAAATTGAATGTAGAAGAATTAAATCCTGGGATGATTGGAGTCTTTATCTCTTCCCCCACCCCCAGGTTTTCCTAAAAGAGAGTTTAAAAAATAATGTATGGAAAACCTATATAAAACCAAAAACTTGTGTCAGAGGTTAAAAACAGCTCTAATGCTGATGAGCCATACAATGTTAGTAATCTTATCAGCCCTGCTATAGTAGACGATGCTGGGAGTTGTAGTTCCAAAATACTTCGTTTTTTTATAGATACCTAGCATTAATTATGTAGCCTGTTCTCATATAGAAAAATTTGTAGCCCAAGAGCTGGACATCTATGCAGTAATATTCTCCCCACCATAAAATGGTGCTCAGCAACTGATTGAGATTCAGATACAATGCTAAGACATTATTTTTAAAATCAGAGTTTGTTGAATAACTTTTTTAAATGTAAGACTAAGCAGCAATGGGTAGGCTTGCATTTAATTCAGCTGAGATCAAACCAGCTACATTATGATGAAATATTACTTGTGAACCTTACCACTTTCTCCAATAGCCATCATAATTAAAGGTATCTATGATCTAATCCTCCCTGAATTTAAAACTACCAAGTTGTTTACCATTGGTTCATCTTGAGGCAGTTGATTTAATTGTTTGAAAATAAGCTTTCTGGAGGAGTATTTTAATCTAACTTGGCTGGATTTCTATATTCCTTTGAATATTTTTATTTTTGGTCAGGTCATTCAATTTTGCCTTTTTTCTGTCCAAATATCCAGAAATTAGATTCATCTTTGTTGAATAGAGCAGTGTTTCCCACTCTTGCCTATGTTAAATCTCACCAATCTTCTATGAGAGTGAGTCCCATCCAGCTAGAAACCACATAATTTGTATGCATAATGCATTCAAGAACATATTTTGTTATTAAATGTATCAATTATTGTAATTTTTGCAATACAACAATACTGTGGAAAATATTTTTCTCAAATAGCTGTAAAAATAATGAGTGAGGATTATATGCTGTTTTAAAAGCTATTTTAAAGGCAGTAATTTGCTTTTTTAAAAGCAGTCTTCTGAGTGCTAATCAAATATATTTCAAATAATGAGAGAGAACTTATGCAAAGTATAACATTTTATTGTAGATGGCTATAATGTACTGGTAGGTTTGTAACTATACTGATCACTGCTATGTCAGAAAAATAAGCATAATCTCACCTAGTTAATACTTGCATGGAAAACCTCAAGAAGATTCCAAAGTTGTAGACTAGACTGCAAAATCAAAAATGCATACTGCGCTAAGGAAATGATAAACTGCCTCTGTTCTGTTATCGAAATGCCTACATTAATATGTCTGTAAAGTCATCAAGATCAGATTTAAAGAGACTTGCCTTTATTTATAATCTACCCAGAAAAGGGATGAAAGTAAGCTGAAGGACTGCAAAGGGCAGTGCAGAAAAACGGGGTTAGTAGAAATCTGTACTTTTCATAGTTATTTCCCCATGGCAGCCATTTTACAAGAGTAGCTACAATGTGTTCTCAAATCCTGAATGTTCCTATCATCTTAAACAGACTTCCTAACCTTTCAGCAGTAAATGTCATAGTATTCAAGTGCAGAATCTACATTGTTTAAAATACCTGTGAAAAAAATCCATAGAGTCTCTAACATTGTCTTATTTCATCTAATAGTATGTAATGCAGTGAAGTCATCTTAGATGACTATGGAGTCTGACAAGAGAAGATCATAAGCATGACATCAATTTATTGATGTAATCTCAGGGAGATTGTTGATTTTCAACAATAAACTTTAATTATTTTTTCAGGAAAAAAATGGGTGGGTCCTGAGCAATAGATGATTTGGAAGGATAGAACCTAAATATCAATAAGTTTTAAAGGTCAGTAATTAATAAACCCAGTAATAAACCCATTTCTATGGGTGTTTTAAAGTGCCAGGAATGTCTTTAAAATTAGTCAGATCTATTCCACAAATAAAAGGTTATTTTGATTATACAGTATATAATTAAAAAGCTGTGTCAGTGTTTGTATATAGTATGTTTATACAAATATGTGTGTGTGTGTGTGTGTGTATGAACATAGACATTTTATATATACCCAGCATATATTACATCACATTCACCATAGATCAGCCAAGATCAATCCAGTTCATCCTTTATTAAATGCTTCCTGGATCAGCTTTTGTTCCAGCTGGAGTCTTTGTTGCCATCTGTAACATTGTTGACCTCCGTAATATACATCATCAGGTCACAGACATGGGTCAATTTGCATGGAAAGCTTACATAGTTTATCTCAGGAAAGAAGAAACTGGCACAGTCATGCGTGCTCAATTCATCTCTCCCCCTCTTTTTGGAAAATAAATATTTCTATTCAGATGATAAATCTTTTGACTTGAGGTATATTTTTGGATGTGTGAAAAATTAAAATAAAGAGAGTCAAAAATGCAAGCTGACTTAATCATATAGTACAAGTGGTATTTAACATATAAGAATAAAGTTGTGACTCCCATTTACTGCAAAGTGCTAGTTCATTGTTTTCACAGAGCAAGAAGTCAATTGTCTTCTTGCTTTGTGGCTGCTACCATGGAAACAAGGAAACATGAAAATCACAATTTTAATTACTCTGAAGTTGGGTTCAGTGCCATCATTGGGTTGAAGTTGAATTCAGTGCAACTTGACTGAAGTGAAGCCAAATAGAAACCTCTTCTTCTTAACAGACTTAAAATTGCTTTAATACTTTTTGCAGGCAATGTTACAGAAGTGGCATTATCACAAGAAAACCCTGAACTTATTTCTATACTTGGACTTCTATCAGAGCAGAACTAAGCAAGAACTATGTGGTGATGCTTACAGGCAAGGCATCTGTCTAATAAAATAACTTAAGAGCATAAAGTAATAACATGAAAGGGTAAGTTTTAAAAGAAGCCAAATGTTCATCCCCAAAACGAAGGTAATAAATTGTTTTCACCCATTTAAAACCTTTTTTTTTTTTTTGGTTATTGAACCAAAGAAGGGCTCTGTAGTGTTTATATTCAAATAGTGTTTAATAGCAATATCTCTTTCAGTGTTTTTATATATGTTCGCTATGTACTTTCACTTCTGGACCTTGGCCACATTTAGCTGTGTTAGCTCCAACTCTCTGAATTCTGAATAATGGCTCAATAATAATACTGGTGAAAAAGATGCCAGGATAGGATAGAGTTTGCATATTGAAATGTACTTTCCAGAGAGCACTGCACATCCTCAGCTGGACAACCAAATTATTTCCTTTGCCTTGCTTTAGAAATTAGCTTACATTGGTCCAGGCTATCATCCTCTTGGTTCCCTCTCAAGTTTTCAAAAATGTGAAGAAGGAAATAACTTTTCTTGCATATATTGCAATAAAGGGAATATTTTCCACATGTGCATTACTTTTACAAACAATGGCCATACAGACACAAACACACAATATATATATGCATGTGTTTATATGTGTGTTGTATGTATGTATGTGGGCATGTGTATATCTATATACACACACTCTGCGTGTGCATGTATGTATATGTATATGATGTATCTAGTTTGCAAATTGCATTTTAAACTGCAAACTGTTGATTTTTTAAAATTATAACCTTGTTTCAAAAGTACAAAATTCGAATGCAGACTAAACTCACTCATGGGCAGGATATAACTTGATACATGGAGAATTCTCTAGGCATATTATCTGAGGAAGTGAATAGGGTTATCTGCAGGGTGACCTTGGCTATCTGTAGGCTATTTGTAAACTGGTTCATCAGCCCTAGTTCCTTTGGGTAGTGGGAGGAAGGGATTTCCTACAACCAAGAGATTATTAACATTTGCTTATGAGACAGAAAAATGCTTGTGTTTTTGAAAGAGGCCATGATGCAATGGTACATCTCCTCCTCAAGAGGCCTCCTAGGTCCATCCATGTTAGACAACTCCATTTAATCTCTAACCTTCTTCTTTTGTTCCAACATAGAGGAATTCATAGACAAAATACATTGTTTGGACCCATCAATCAGGGTTCAGGCCTGGGCATGAGACCAAGATTGCATTGTTCACTCTAGTAAATTACCTCTTATTATGACTGCCTGCGGGCCAGTCACTCTTTAACAGATTGTACCAGTCAGTGATAGTAGAAGAGAGATCTGCTTCCCTATGGACTAATGCAGTGGTCCATCCTCTACTCTCTGCTTTCTACATGAAGCTGTTGGGAAAGCTAATCTGGCAGTTTGTAGTTTTAGTATTATGTTTGCCAATGATGCTCAGCTTTATATCACAACCCCAGGCCGCAAGACAGAATTGTTCTTTGTGCATTGGGGTTCTCTCGCAAGCCCACTGATTACTTTGGACAGGGAGGAACAGATCCATGACTTGGGAGACCTTTGGGATTCACACTAAAGCAATAGATAGATAAGAACTATTGGCAGGATTAGTGCAATGCAGCCTATATTAGTCTGCCTTTAAAAACCATTGAGAAGCTTCTTATTTATTTTGGCATTGAAAGCCAGGGAAATCTACACATGCTAGACACAGTGCAGTCTAACAGCCTAGATTACTAGTTCATTCTGTTCAGCATTTGCATGCCAATCCTTGGTGCATCATGGGGGGCAAAACTAGCTTTACACCAATTAGCTACCACCGTTTGGGTTGCTGGCACTTTCAGACTCGTCTGCCAATCTTGCCTTACCTTTGCCTCCTGTTGTGTCTGGACAGGTCCAGCAGTGGTTTCTTCCAGGGGTGGGTTCTACTTACCTTTACTACCGGTTCACAACAGGAGTACGCACGTGCACTTCTGTGCATGTGCAGATCATCAGTTGTGACATCTGGCCGGGTGGGCGGAGCCTCCTGCTGTTTTTACTATGGGTTCTAAAGAACCTGAGAGAATCAGAAGCAACCCACCACTGGTTTCTTCTCTCCATTCATGTGAATACAGCTAGGTTTTTCCCACCACAGTGATACCCATTTATCTACTCGCAATATTGCATGCTTTCAACTGCTGTGAGGGCAGGAGCTAGGGATCAAGTGAGGGGAGTTCACACAGTCAGGCTTGAACTGCTGGAGTGCAGATCATTTCTGGCCGACAGTTCCAGGATCATTAATCCACTGCCCCATGTTTCCTCAAAAAGCTTCAGTGGATAGAGAATATAGTCACCTGGATACTCACTGGCAGTTTTCACTGTGAGTATGTGACCCCCTATATTTTGAGCCTTGCACTAATTCCCTGTTAGCTTCTGGGTGCAATCAAAAATGCTACTGGCAACTTGTAAAATCTTTTATGGTTTCAAAAGAAGCTACCTACAGAACAAACTCTCTCCATAGAAGTTGGCCTGACCATTGGCATCTGATTTTTCTCCTGTTTCAGGAGGACGGGTTCAACACTCAGAATTGTTTCGTGATGGTGGTGTTAGACCTTGAAATAGCATCCTCCTGGAGGATAGATGTGTTCCTATCTTGATCACTTTCTAGGAGATTGAAACCAAAGAATCTGTTGAATTGCAGTGGGGTAAACACTGGATAGTTCAGATCAATTAATTATTTTCTCCCTCATTCCCATTTGGTCCAAAGTATTCCTAGGATCAGAAAAAAAGTCTTCATTTTTTGCAATAAGGAAGATACAACACAAAAAGGGAAAAATGAAATTTCATGCATTTCATTCTTAAATTGAAACAGTAGTTCTTTGATGACAGCCTGATCCAGTTCTGCAAAAAAAACCTGAGTTTTTTCTCATCTTATATTCCATTATTGGAAATAATGCTCACTGGCTGAAGGGGCTGGATACCGTGTTTTCCCCAAAATATGACCTATTCAGAAAGTAAGTCCTAGCTTGATTTTTACACGTGTGTCCAATATAAGCCCTACCCCCAAAATAAGCCCTAATTTACCTGTGCACCCACCCACTCCAGGGTGCACAGGTAAAAATTAAGCTAGGGTGGGGATGGGGGTGGTGGAGCTGTCCTATTATCTTTGAACAGTTGCAGCCAGGCTCGCACACCTGAGCCCATTTCTTTTGTAGCCAGTAAGGCTTTCGTGAAGGCCTCTGTAGTTGATAACAGAGCTCTGGATCGATCCAGAGCTCTGTTATCGGCTGCAAGGCCTTGCTGACCTTGCCGCATGAAGAAGTTCCTGAAGGCCTCTGATAGCGAAAAAGAGGCCAAAGGTGACACATGCAAGTGAGGTGAGTCAGTGGACAACCCTCCCCCCCCAAAATAAGACCTGATGCCTTTTTGGGTGGCAAAAAATATAGGATCTTATTTTCGAGGAAACATGGTAGTATTTTCTTATTCTGCAAGGCAGAAGGAAATACAGGTAATTCCTGGATTACAAGTGTGAATGTTAGTGAATGTTCAAAGTCACGTGATAAGCACTCCCTAGCATTTATGAACAAGTCCCAAAATTATGAATATTGCAGCACTACAGCAGTTGTTTGCTCTTATGAACGACTGCAGAGGCTATCCAACATTCGCCCTGCCAATCCCCCACCCCCCAAACTGGGTCTTCATAGGCACTTTGCCTGTGAAGATTCACCTTGCGAAGAACTGCTCTCTGTCACAGTTTCTTTGCCTACATCTTTGCTTCAGGCTTTTGGTGCATTCACAGAGACCACAGAGAACAGAGACCTAATGTACGGTGCGATCATGTGAGGTCAGTAGCGCGAGATCTCGGGTTACTAATCTTGCACTTTAGACCTCTATTCTCTATGAATTGAGGCCTGAAGATTTGCAAATGGAGGGAAAGCTTCAGGCCTTCAGGCCTTCCCTCCATTTGTCGTTTCCTTGCTGAAGCCTACAGAGAGATTGCGTTCCCGTGTGCTTTGACAGCCCTTTGCAAAAAACCTTTGTCAGCACAGCGGAGCTTGGGAGGGGAGGATGCATCCCTCCAAAGCTCTGTTCCTACTGACAAAGGCTTTTTGGAAAGGGCTGCCACAGCCTAAATGGATGCAATCCTTAAGCACTTTGCTGATGAGAAAGTAGGCCCGGAGGACCGCACACAGCCTTCCGGTCTTCCTTTCTTGCCAGAGATCCATTTGACAAAGCCTTTGGTGATGAGAAAGGAGACCCAAAAGGTTGTGTGCAGTCACCTGGCCTCCTTATTCATTGCCGGAGGCCTCGTCAAGCCCTTTGCTGATGAGAAAGGAAGAAGCAGGCAAAAAATAGGCTGGAGAAGAGACAGATCTTCATAAGGTAAGTTACCCAGTGCAGCAGGATGGGGGGGAAGCAATTGTGGGGATCCCAGAGAAGGGAGAATGAGGTATCTGTGGGTTGGGGGCAGCCTTGAATGGTTTGAAGTAGGTGGCCTGTTCCATCACTAGTCCGTCCCCCCCCCAATGGCCTTCCTCACCCAAGATACCTCATGTGCACTTAACAAGCTGCATGCATGGGTAAAAGGGAATGATCTCGTTCAAGGTATGAGATTCACTCCCACAAATCCCTGGGTTACAAATGGGATGGGCAGGCTCAATTCCATTTGTAACTTGAGGACTACCTGTAATGGGCATCAGCTTATATATTCCTAACTCTCTAAAGTTATGAGAGTCCTGCATTAACAAATGGTTTGCTCTAAGATGTTGAAATGGGATGTGTGGAGCTTTGATGTCGCTATCATTTCTGTAGTCTTTCATGGCAGGACACGTGATTGTTTCAGTGGCTGTGGCTGTGATCTGGGATTTGCAACAAATTGACAACCCTGCCCACCCTTGTGGAAAGGCTGGCAAGATTGAAGCTGTAAGGATAGGAAAATAAAAGTGGATTGACTCAATTTCTTGTTACTATGTAGACTGTAAAGCAGATGTGTAGTCTGGGCTTTTGCAAGTTACAACCATCCAACTGAGGACAGGATGTTGGTTAGGACACTTTCCCTCTTAAACAGCACTTCCTGTCAAAACCAGCCCAGTCTAGAGTAACTAGAACCCCAAGTTCTATCTTTGCAGAAGTCAAGAGTTGCTTCCTGGCGAGACCATGCTTTCAGGATGTTACTCTAATATCCTTGAGGCTCCCAGGAAGCAACATGGAGGGCAATCTGTTGGGAGGGCTGATTTTGGGGCTGAGGTAAAACTAGCCATGTTAAGCTAGGAATATCTAGCTTAACATGGCAGCATATCTCCCATGCAAAAGTCAAGGTGAGAGTCATTTGAATGAGGCCAGATGCAGACTGAAGACAATGCAGTTTAATGTAGAAGTCAGCCAATGCTGACTCCGGCCCAAGAGCATTCCAAACTGATTAAAGCAAGCCCTTTGTTTCTTTAAACATTAGGCTGCCTGTAACCATTTACAACACTTGGCTCTGAAGTAATATTTTAGTCATGAAGACACTGTGAAGCAGATGATTTCAATCAGTCTGCTTATAATGCCTTTCATATGCCGACGGGTTTAAAATCAGAATAGACATGTTTAAAATGCCAGATGTTTTTAGAATTTTTAGCAACTGACATACAATAATCTCTTCTGGCAACATTTCAAATGACCTATGTATCTTAGTTTCTTCCATGAGTCCATTTATGGAGAAATTGATTCCATCCTCTTAGGCCCTTGCATGAGCCAATTTGTTATAATTTTGGATATGTTGGAAAGTTAGTTTTAGTATTCAGAAATAATTCCATGTCAGTCCAATATATAGTTTATAGCAATTATAACACATCTTCCGAAGTAACTAATCACAATGATGACAAATGTAGCCATGCTTGAGATCTGTTTTTCCTGAAGCTTTTAAAAAGGCATTCAAAGTTCAATGCAGTTAAATTGGAATAAATCCACTTTCTGACTGCAGTAGCATATATTGTTTGTTTCCAGAAAAAAAAAAGTCAATTTTTTGCCCCCAAATCTGTTTGCTCAAACTCTGTTACAGAACATAAACTGTGCTTAGGTTTTAAATTATATTAGTGTATAGAAAGATTTTACTCAAGCACTTGCACACATTTTATGCTGAGGATGGAGATTAATCATTGCCACTGCAAAGGAAATTGGCTGAATTAAGAAAAATAGTAGACTGTAATCAATGTTGCTTTTCTGTATTGGTTAAAATCTATTGACTAAAAACAGTAGTATATAAATATAGCAATTTTTATAATAAATTTAAATCAATTTAAAACAATATTGCATCTAAACAGTTCGTTTTATATTATTATGCTGTAAATTTTTATAACAGTTTGTACTATAAGCTGTTTAATATACAGTTCAATTCACGTTATTATGCTATAAATATATTGCTAAATAAATAATTGTGGTTGTTTGAAACACAATGAGTTGGTTCCAGAGTTGTGTGGTTCAGCACCTCATAGACCAGATGTTCCAAATAAAGAAAGGATTTTCTTCATTTCACTTATGATGATTTGCGTCCCTGAAAATTGATAGTGGGATAGTGACCAAAATTACACTTCCATCCTGGGATGCAGTGGGGAATCTTTTTTGATCCTGGCTGATTTTGTTAATTATATATCTACACAATTTAGAATTAGCTATGATAATTACTTTATAATGCCTTTTGATCTACAAACCAATCAGAGGGCCCTTTTACAATTCACAACTAAAAGGACTATGGTGACTTGATGTAAATAATAGAATATGTGAGAAAGATCTTGGCAGACGGGACAAAGAGATATTGCCATCCAACTATCATAAGAGACAGCATAATCCACAGCTGGATACTGAATGAGGCAAGTGGCTCAAAAGAGACCCTCCCTAGTTTTCAAGCAATAAAGGAGGAGAAGGGGAATACTTTCAGATTTGTAAGTATCTGTCAATGTATCATTACAATAAAATAGAGTTGGTTCATCTGATTATCTGGTTTACCCCATGAGGCTAATCAATCTTGCAAGTCTGAAACATTCTCTTCAGTGGTGGGTTTCAAATTTTTTTACTACCGGTTCTGTGGGTGTGGCTTGGTAGGCATGGCTTGGTGGGCGTCGCTTGGTAGGCATGGCAGGGGAAGGATACTGTAAAATCTCCATTCCCATCCCACTCCAGGGGAAGGTTACTGCAAAATGCCCATTTCCTCCCAATTAGCTGGGAATCAGGAGGCAGAGAATTGACTGGAGCAGGGCCAGTCAGGGTGGTATTTATTTGAGTAGTTCTCTGAACTACTCAAAATTTCCTCTACTGGATCTGCAGAACTGATCAGAACCTGCTAAATACCACCTCTGATTCCCTTCCTGTTTCATCTCTGAATAAACAGTCCAATTAACTGTTCATAAGTACTGGTACTGGTTTCTGACAACTACTAATAACTGACCAACTTTGAGTGCTATATTTAACAATATCCTGTTTAGCAACGATTCACAATTACAATGGTGATGAAAAATGACAAATTCTGACTTCCGGTTTCATTTTCAGCACCGACGACAGCCCTTTTAATGGGCTGCTGGCTCTGCAGTTTGTTTGTCGGGAAGGTTGCGACCACCAGCTGACTTTCCCGACCTGATGCTATCTCCCCGGGCAAAGGGGAGATAGCGAGCATTCCAGCCGAGGTCG
>JANHFM010002425.1:0-15061 GCA_032468115.1 Grayia smithii | reverse complement strand
TAGTGCCTAGAAGAACTAATGACTGATGAGGCAAGAATCCCTTTTGCCCAGTTTTCTATCTGCCAAGATTGGCCACTGATGCCAAACAGTTGTAAAGATATACTCTGGTCAGAATCTGAGTGTGGTGGATCTGCTTAGCAATTCTAGCTTTTAACTTTGTCAAATCTTTTTTTTATACAAACAGAAAGAAGTTAAAGATCTCCATGCAACTTTGAATTCCAGTGGCAAATGATTTTCTTTAATTCCTGAAATAATTTAATTGGTTGACCTTAGCTGCCATGTGTGTAGTCATGTTTCTAAATTCAGAGGCATTCTTTTGGTACTACCAGTCAGTACTTAATAAAGTAGAAGATGAGGTATAGAAGCCATCATACAGAAGCTTGGATAATGGGGGTGGACTATTTTGCCTAGGAGACGCTTTAGGAACATTCTTGATAGAATAGTCCTCATGGATCAGGCCAAGGCTCATTTTGTTGCAGCATTTTTGCTTTCACAGTGGTCAGAGAACACTGCCCTAGTTGTATATCTATCCTCCATGAATTTATCCCCTCCCTTTTGAAAGACATCCAAATTAATGGCCATTATCATGTCCTCTGGTAATGAATTCCACATGTTAATTATGCACTTCGTGAAAATGTGCTTTCTTTTATCTAAACTTTCCATTCAGCTTAACTGAAAAACCCTAATCCTGCGGTTTGAAGAGAAGTACCTTCTCTGTACTTTATATTATTTTATGCATCTCAATCAGATTCTGTTCAGTCAGCCCCCAAAAATCCCAAATAGTCAATCCATTTCTCATAAGAAGGTGTTAAAACCCCAATAGTGTTGATAGTCCTTTTCTGTATTTTTGCCATTTCTATTATGTCCTTTTTTTAAAAATGTGGTATTTCAGATGCAAATATGTAATAACTTACTTTATTGCCATTACAACATTCTCATTTTTATTTTTGCCTGCTTTTCCAAAGGATCCTAGTATGGAATTATATTTTTCCCCAGGTTGCTGTATTCTGAGTTGACATTTTTCTTGAAATATGCCAAGAATATTTTTTTCTATTGGTTCTGAGTGTGAAGTTATGGTTTTTGTCCTAATTCCTTTGTGCTTACTTAAACTGAACCAATGGATAATTTCTCAATACGTCTATTATAATCTAATGGTTTAAACCAATTTTATATAAAGTTAACTATGAATTCTTATCATCTTACCCAAAATAAAAGTAAACAGTTTTCTAAGACTGTTTACATAGACATATTGGGCTTCATAGATAAATTCTACAACTATGATGCAATGATTATGAACAGTGGCCTTAAAAAGCCCCTGGATTTCTTTTCTGAGCTTATCTCAATATAATACTATATATAATAATGCTAGAACTACTCAAAGTTATAGTCAATCAGAAAACTCTTAAATAGATTTTGTCCTAGTTATAACACTGAGTCCAGGTGTTTGTCACTTCAGACTGATATGTGCCTCTCTCTTCTGTTACATACTGTTTTGCCATGTAGACCGTATGGCTCATAAATTAATTATCCTAGCATACCAATTCAGTGAGAATTAAGTTCTGTAAAAATCAATTGAATGCATTAGTTGCACATGACAATTCAATTGCCACATAACAATTCCCAGAACTCTTTAGCATTAATCACAGTTTTACTTTTGTACAGCTCTATAAAAATAATTCGTTGTTAACTGAAATTGAAATGTGGAGGATGGCTGTTCTTCATTTTCACTGGTTTTTTAAAAAGGAACCCTAGAAAGTTTTATTTTAAAATCCTATCTATTAAATAGAACAAATTAATACCACACCAAGGCATGCAGGAAGCATGTTTTAGTTCATGTGCTGTGGTAGAAGAAAACAATTGTGCATCTAAATTAATGTGAACCTGGTAACTTTGTCTTTCCTGTAGCTTATTTTCAACAATGAGTACACACAAGCTGAAGGTCAAAACTGGCATCTGAAGCATTTCTGCTGCTTTGATTGTGATTGTGTCTTGGCTGGAGAAATCTACGTCATGGTTAATGAAAAGCCCATCTGCAAACCCTGTTATGTGAAGAATCATGCTGTGGTAAGAAAGTCTAGCTTTGCCTGGAATATATAACTACTGTGTAAAGTTACACACTTAAGTGGACTTTCACACCTTGTTTCATAAGTAGTTCCTTGAAAGACCATTCTCCAGGAGAAAAATAAGAGACAATACAATCTTATACATTGTAAATCTTTATGGCATACTGAACATAAGTTAATACAGTATGTAATACTAGCTGATTCCCAATCTTCCTTTTTAGATTTTTGAGAAAGTGATGACGCTTGTAAAAGTTATCATGGCTTTTTTCATTTGGTATTCAGAATGGGAATTCTGGGCATGGAGCAGAAATTGAACTGATCACCCTAATGGTTTGTCTATATCAGATGTTTAATATAGGAGGGTACTCCTTCTGATCCTTTTAGATCTTGTGATAGCCTTGAGTTAACTCATGTTAACTTCCAAGATTGCCTGCAGCTTTTGAGAGTCAGCATCTGCAAGGTTTGAGAATCAAAGGCACTCTTAAAATATTTCAATTCCTTCCTATTCAACTCTATATGAAGATGTTGGATAAATTCATATTTCAATTCAGCTTACAGGATTTTCTCTAATGATACCCAATTGTACATCACCATTCTAGGTTAGGTAGGAATTCAGTGGAAATGCTGGCATAATGCCCAGAGACTGTAAGGGTGTGGATGAGAAAAAAACAAGACTTACTCTTGCAGTCCAATAAGATTGGACTATTATAAAATGGAGTATGTGCTCTAACAGCTGTAATATGATTATTAATTTCTATCTATCCTTGTATGGTGTTCTGAACACAACTTTGAAATCAGGAGGGTTGTGGTTCAGTAGTAAGGTATGTGTTTTGCACTTGGATAGTCCCAATTTCAATTTCAGTTTCTAGGTAGAGTTGGAAAAGCTCCTGCCTGAAATCCATGAGATGCTAATTGGCAAATATTGATGATTTTGGACCATTGGTCTGACACAGCATGAGTTGTTGCATAGTAGTTAAGGACTGGTCTAGGATCAGGAAGATTGGATCCTAAGGTAGCCTTCAGCTATGAAAATACTTTGGAGCGTTTATTTTCTTAGTCCAGCCTATTCTCACCGACATGCTATTATGAAAATAAAAATGAAGGAAGACCCCCATGTAAGACCCTATAAGCTCCTGGAGGAAAGATGGTATATAAATCAAGATAACTTCTTGTATTAGGAGTACCTGTCTAAATACCTATAAATAAATACTACAAAAATGCAAAACAGGGTAGGCAAGTTGAACTCCAAAGGTCTTGTGTGACAACTAAAAATCTCTCTGAACACAATTCCTGAAAATCAGCAACACAGTTTTTCCAGATAGGAAATGAGAGAAAATTGTAGCATAATCCTTCAAATGAAATTAATATAAAGTGGGAAGCCAAATCTCCAGCCGCAAGCCAAGAAAACCCCATGCTCTTAACACACTGTTGCTCATTTTTGCACAAGCAAAAGTTTCTTTGAAGAACTGAGCAAAGCAGCTATTTCCATAAGTAAAAAAAACCTGCTCTATAAACAATGTAATCTTGAATAGAATTTATCTCAGTGAGACAAATCAAGCTATTGCTATATTTAGAATTACTTTAAAGGAATTCAGAGCAAGAACAAGTGAGCATGTGAAAGAAACACAAAGATCAGAGAATAATATTGTCTAGCACATAAATGTTCAGGTTTGAAGGATAGTTGATCACAAAAATGTAAGATATGATAAGTGTTGATGAATTGCTTTGTTTGAACTTTGAATTTGCAAGATGACTTCAGATCTTTGCTTTTTAGTCTGCTATCTAAGCTTGATGAGTATACAATTATTGTGATATTTATTTTTATATTACAGTTTTGTGGATTGTATTTTGACTTTAGTGAACTGTTTTGAGTCAGCTATGCTGCAACAGCCTAAAAGCCCCAGCAATGAATGAATCTCAAACAAAGCACAAACTAAAACACTGTATATGCAGGGCTAGAAAAGGGTATATGCATGTGCATAGAGAAACAGCCCAATCCTCTGCTGCTGGCATAGAATTCTTAGCTCTACCTATTGTTGACTTACAGAATTCCTGTACTATAAAATAAGTTGGAGGCAAAGAGATCAAAATTAATACAGACTATGGGAGTGAAAATTTGAAAAGGGAAGTAACCATTCTAACCTCAAAATTATTTCATTCTTCAAAGACTTTTGGAAACAGCCAGTCATGAATAAGTTTCCTACATACGTATCTTCAGGGAAGGAGCCAATTTCATCTCCATGAGCAACCTGTTCCTGCAGAAAAATTATGGCATACCTTCTTTGTCTTCATACATTATAGACAAGTTCTGATAGTGAATATTGTAGTCTCAAAGATAATTGGATCCTAAGTTATAAAGGGCTTTAAAGATTGTATCCAGCACCTTGAATTGGCTGTCAGTGCAACTCCTATACAGTAGTAACAGATTAATGTGGCAGAATTAGGTTTGAGTTATTGATAAATGGGCAGCTGCATTCTACATCCAGAGAGTCTTCAATCATCTGTAGAGCCCATTGAATCAAGTTTTATCATGGGTATGAGTGCCATGACTAGCATTTATTCCAAGAAAAGCTGAAACTGGTACATCCACTGAAATTGAGCAGCCATGGCCTGCTCCACGGGCAATATCCATTAATCCAGGATAATGCAAACTTGCCTTTTCAGAGGGAGCATTCTGGAAGCAGCCAGCTTCTGAATTAATAGGTACTCTATCTGTTTGCTTGATTCTAAACTGATATTACCTATCTTCTTCTTGTACCATATCCATCATCGGACATTGGCAATCATGTTGGTGATCCTATTTTTATCAACAGCCACATGAAAAAGTATTGTTAAGTTTTATCCAAACCAGTCCCTTAGATTTTGAAACCATGATGTTCTTCTTCTGCCTGGACCTCGTTTGCCTTCAATCTTTACTTGGAGAATTAAGTGAAGTATGCCATATTTTTCTGGGTGTTGTATCACATGTCCAAAATATTCTAACTTTCTCCTTTTTATGGTTTTGATTATTTCCCTTGGCTTTCCCATGGTATGAGAGGGGTATCATTGGAAGGGGAAAGAACCAATATGCGTATGCATTTAAGTGTACTACAAGTAATAAGATTATTGGCATTTTTGTGTCACAGATCTAGAAAAGTTGAGTAATTTCAACTAGTCAGTTATGTTGTGTTGAATATTCTGGTCGTCGTTACCTTCCAAACTTTGAAAGAAATAAATGTTGATTTCCTTTAATCCTCAGGTCTGCCAAGGCTGCCACAATGCTATTGATCCTGAAGTTCAACGTGTGAGTTACAACAACTTCAACTGGCATGCTACCACAGAGTGCTTTCTGTGCTCCTGTTGCAGCAAGTGTCTGATTGGCCAGAAGTTCATGCCAGTAGAAGGAATGGTTTTCTGCTCAGTGGAGTGCAAGAAAAAGATGATGTCCTAATGGGAAGAAAACCAAACTGGGAACCAAGTTTTGCCTTATTTCAAAGTCCTCTTGATTTTTTAAACAAAATCAAAAGTATTAAATGGCAGAATCCAAAGATTTTTCTTTTACTAACTTGATTGCTTATGATTTAAATTCTTAGGCACTTCTCAGTGCTCTTGGTTTCTTGTTGCAGGATGTTTCTCAAGTTAGGGACTTCAATGTATTCATACACTTCAGAATATCCTATAGAGGAATATGGTACCTCAGTTCATTAAATTGGACTGCATTTTCCATTATGAATAGTTGTTGGACATGAGAGTGAATCCTGATGAGAATTGTGATGAGATATTGTGGAATCCCACAATATCTGGAAGACCATTGGCTTTGTATCTTGTCCTATAGTCCTCAGATTTTTTTCTTCTATATTTTTCATTATATAGATTCTTCAGTAACAAAATATTGATTGGATATGTTGTAAACCTTATGCCTTATACTGACATTTTCCAACCTAATGCATTCAAATGTGCTTTGTTAAAATTCCCACACTTGCCAGTTAATAAAATACACCAATAGTGTCCCTATAGTGTGAATCTCTGTTTTAGACTCCATGAATATATGCACACATGAGCAGAGCACTTATTACTCCATTTATTGCAACTCCCTGCATGTGCCATTATAGCATAGCATAGGAATTAACACTTTTGATATTTTTTTATATCAGGGAGTTTTTAAAGGGTGACATATCATTCCAACAACTGAACCCTTTGCCTTTAGAGCATTATAGTAGAGTAAGGTATGTGATGGTGGCAAATATCTGTAGCTTGTGTGTAGGATTACAGTGGATGTTCATTCTCCAAGCTTGTGGGTTGGTTTCCAAATGTTTTGTTACCAGGCTAGGTAGCTTCTTCAGCGGATACTTTTTGCGTGGTGGTTGACTGTCTGGTGCATTGTGGTTTGGGAGCTGTGTGTTGGAATACAAAACTTTTCAGATAGCTATTCTGGAGAAAGACTGAAGATGTTAATTAGCCTGGTTACAAAACGTTCAGAAACCACCCACAAGCTGGGAGAACGAACCTCCACACTCGCAGTAAGGTGATAGATAGTAGATTCTTGCATCAGCAGGCAGCAGCCTTCAAACATAATTCAGATGATTCTTTTGAAAGCTTTTTAGCTCTCATTTCCACAACAGATTGTAGCATTTACTAATTCTGGCTAATGCTGAAAAACATTAAGCAGCACTAAATATAATTAGTATTTAAGTTAGAGACAATGATAAAGTTTCAGGACCATAGGCTGGACATGGACATAGAAAAAAAAATACCCTAGAAAAAGGAAAAGGCTAGCTGTGGTTTTGCCAAAGTGTCTTAATTTAGTTTTCAATGGGTTTTGGGGACAAAACACTTTATATTTGTCATTATTTTTCAATATTTGCTTAAGTATACATTTTGCTCTTTAAGCTTAGAATGTGAACCTGTGGAGCCAGATGTAAATATGCACTAATCTTTTCATCCTGTTTTTTCAGGAGGTTGGATTTATTGTTGAATGTGGCCAGTTTGCCTTGGGCAACGTAAAACCATTGATATTAGGGACTCAATTGCCTTTTGTTCCCCAGATTATTGATTACATTTTTTGTAAATGAATGTATCAGGAAATCCAGGATTTTGAAATCTTCATTAGCACAAGCTCTTTATTTGTGTTTTTTTTACTGAAACATTTTCAAAATATCAAGAGATCTAATTAATTCCCTGAGCAATGAGGACATGGGCTGCACAATTCCAACGGACTTTTGAAAATACAAAAAACCCCCAAACTGCTCTGTCATGCTTTGCAATAGCTCTGGGTTTGTTACTTCCCCTTATACTATGTTGCTGAATCAAGTTAGGTCAAAAAAGCCATTTGAAGGACCTTCATTCATATAGAAGGTAAATTGCCTCTGAAGCTGGTATAGAGGCTATGTTTGCTGGGCATCCCGTAATTCCCAGATCCATTTTTCTCTTCATGTATTGTAAGGGGTATTTTTTCAATGTGATGTTTGTTGTATGCAAGCAGGTTCTCTTCTGATTTAGAATTCTTAAACAAATCCACTTGAGTAAAGGCAGCTTCCAATTGCTAATGTTTGCCCACTCGAGTCCCAGAGATAAGCATATCTCTGTCCTCCCCTCATATATTCTAAAATGTATCCAATCAAATATTAATTAAAATAATATGCCTAAATTGGAAGCTAATCTTTTGCCAAACAAAGGGCCAATGTCCTACATACTTTGTTTCCAGAGATGCCCCTGGACTTGATCTGCAAATACAGACTACAGGGTTTTTTTTATCATGTGCCCATCTGCCAAGAACAAACCTTGGGAACTTTTAAGACATATGCTCCAGCCCCAGAATTCCCAAACCAGCATGGGGAATTCTGGAAGTGGAACTCCACACAATTTACATTTGCCAGTGCTGGAAAAACCTAACCTAAAATAAAGCATATGCATGTGTATATATAGTCACAGAGAGGAAGGTTGCCAGGTTGTAGGGAGCATTTAAGGGAGTAGAAGAAAGAATGAGGAATAACTTTACCAGTTTGCATTCTAGTCAATTATATCGTCATCAATTATTTTGTATACGGACATGCTTTCTCAAAAATTTGAATTGGCAACAGCTGTGAGATATATTCTAAGACGTTCAAATCTGATATAGAAAAATCAAACAATCCTGAACTTGTTTTTGATGAATTCACCAGAAATTGAAGTGAGTAAACCAAGAAGTTACCTCATTTCATATCTGCTCAGCCAGTGTCTCATTTGACATTCTTTTAAGCAGTGGAAGCTTAATGACAACTTGGAATGTACTGAAAATGAACTTAATAGCTGAACTTCTGTTTTCCATTAAAAAAAAAATTCAGGTTTAATATCCTAGTAGGACTGGTCAGTTCCTTTATATGAAATTCTGTAGAGCAGTTGTATAGGAAATATGACTCGGGTTTAATCACTGGGCTGACTCAGAGCTATGTACCAAGCTTTGGTTTTGTGTGATGTAATAAGTAGCATGCTAAATGTAGGAAGATACACACAAAAGACTAGGGTGTAGAAACGGGTAGAAAGATGGCTTTGTAAACCTTATAAACTTATATAGCTCAGCTCTTCTGACTAGTAACTGTATGCATATAAGAAATGCTCACAAATAAAATATGTTGCCCGAATTGAATTTTCCTAGCTTTAGATTGTGTGTTTTATTTTCTGTCTTGGCCACTGTAATGAGCATGCTATTCCAGCAGATGGTGATGTGTTCAAAAGTTTAAAAAAGAGCTTCTTAAATAAGTTGACATTTATACTTTACTTTGATGTTAAAAAAACACACAACAGCTCTTTTCCTTTTTCATAATTCTAGACCCTTATAGACCTAATAGTTGCCTGAATAAGTCCTCCCACTGGCTTACAACATATCTGTTGAAGTTTTATAATAACTATATTAAATATATTAGTTAATTGGTTGTAAGTCAGATGTCTTTAAAATTCAGTGATTGTAGTATGTACTGTATATAATCCAAGCCTTGATTTCAGTCTGAGATTTCGGTTTAAATAATTTTCATAGGTTATAATAGAAAATCACCACAATTTCTATGGCTAATTTCTTTTCATAGAATGGGAGAGAAAGTAGCAGATACAACAGTCCCTTTATATGTATTAGCGCTGGATACCTTCAACAGTTTCACCAGAATATTTTTTGGTATTATTGCCTTGCATCTCTTAATGTGAAGACAATTTTGCATATTAGCTAAAAAAAACCCTAAATGTCTTTTATACCTCAAGTTATAGCAGATGACAAAAATGAATGCTAATTTCTTAGTGTTTTATTTACTCTCTGCAATAAATAAATCTATGAACAAACATAGATATTTTTGCAAATATGGATAATCAGAATGTGTCTAAATCAGTGTTTCTCAAGCTTGGCAATTTTAAGATGCATGGACTTCAAATTCTCAGAATTTCTCAGCCAGCAATGCTCCCCTGATAAGTAGTCTAAATCAAGGCTGCAGAACCAGAATCTCTAGGAATCCCTTAGTGTAGTGCCAAAGCTCTCCAGAAGCTGCCCCCAATTGTAATTGGTAATATATTTAAACAGTGATTAGTGAATTCATGGAAAGTAAGCCTATTAATTTCAACCTAATTTTATCCATGCTTTTGTCCTGAATACATTTTTTAGAGTCTAGTCCCCAAAGGCCAAATATGAGTCCTACTCTTAAAATAGATGTATTCCGGGTCTAGATGCATTTATTTTACTTCATTTATTTCCTGACTGAATCCAAGCAGACTCAGATGGTATAATTAAAATGACTGCTAATCATAATAATGCAAAATCTAAAAAATACACTCCAGTGCTGATGGGTGCATGCACTGAACACTTTCCAGTACAGCCAGGTACCGTATTTGGAAGCTTCTACAAAGCCATGAGCTTTAGAAAGCTATGAGTGGGTGCCATCCTCACCTTTGGGACATGAGGAGAAGCTGTTCTGAGATTTTCTGAGAAAATCAGAAACTCCTGATATTGTGAAAGGAAAGAACCTTCAGCAAGTGTTCTGCGGCTGTCCCAATTGCCCTGAAAGAATCCATCTGGGAAAGGTAGTCAATTAGTGTAGCTACACAAACCTTGAATCTTTCAGGGCTTTCTAAGAAGTGACCAGCACCTTGAAATGAAACTTATCAATCAATGTATCTCTCCCAATCGGGCTTGTATATTTCTGGTCATTGGTGAATATATGCTAAAAGACCTAAATCAGAATTTAGCACATATCAGGTTTGTGTAGAAGTTTCTCAACTTTCATTTCTAAGTTTCAAAAAATAAATAGATCTTAGGCTCAGTAGTTAACTAACTGGTTTCTTAGTCAAAAATGTCAAAGTAATACCTGTGATTCTTATTTTAAAAATAAGATAAGGTTTCAATCATGCAGTCTCAGCTGCCATTTTGATTCTTTTGACATCTTCTTTCCCCAACCAACCCTGCCCTGCCAAAATGCCCCTGCTTGCTTTAAAAATCTGACCTTCTCTCCAACCAGTCCAACAAGATATTTCTGTCTTCCTTAATACAAATTGAGTGTTGCAAAAAAGATAAAGCAAGCTGTATCCTGTATGATGCTACTTAATTGTATTTGTACAAATTAGGTTGCAATTTAAATCAATCCTTTACTGAATTTTCATTCATATTGCATTCCACTATTCAACACATCTTAATAGTTTTATCCCACTCATCACTTGTTTAATGCTCTAACTAATAAAGTAATCATATGAGAAGTAATCTGCCAGAATTGTTCATGAGTTATGGAATTTGAGTATGATTTAAACCAGGCCTCTCCTAATCTGCATTTGAAATTCTGACCATCCTCTATAACTCAGGATTACATCCCTTATGCCTGCCAAAGCCTTGGCTATGATCAAAAGCCTACTCAATAAATACTAACCTACCTAGAGAAGAAACTTGTTAATTAATCCAGATAAAATCCATCCATATCTAGCTTCTCTTCTTTTCCTCCCCAACCCTTATTTGGAATTTGCTACCAACTTTTCTTTAAAACGTTTTCTTGCTCCTAATACTTATTTGGAATAATTAGGCTATCTAGTCCTCAACAATTTTCTTTGCTTTATTTTTTTTTAATACTGACATTTTCTAACTACCCCTCAGTGTGTTTTTTGCAGAGCTTCATTTTTTTTCAAAGATTTCCTGATGTCACTATTTCTTTCTGAATTCCTTAATTGCACATCCATTGAATTTTTTTTAACATAATTAACATTTTCACTGAGGAAATATTTATTTTATGATGTTTTTACTTTCAAATGTTGATATGTTGTTAGAAAACTTTGTTTTCTGATCATTTTTGTTGTTGTTTACACATTTGTAGATATTAGATGTTCTGATTTCTTTTTGCCACATTACCTTTAAAAAGCTTTCTGAATCCCTTTCTTACTTTCAATCTTTTCAGGAATATTCTCCACTTTATTCATTTCTTCATTTGTCAGAATATGAATATCTATGTTCTGAGTCTTAGGAATATCTGTGTTATGATTTATATTATGCAATGTATGTGTTTGCATTTATTTGTTTCATACTTTGTTTTAACATAAAGAGGCAGGATGGGCAATATATTATACAATTCTTGCTTAAATGATTTGCTTTTTTGACATATTAGTTGTTTTTCAGAAGCCTGTTTAATACATGATTTATAAATTTTAGAGAATTATTAAACTTGACTGGTTCAAGCCACTTCACTGGCTGAAGTAAAGCAAATTTTGCACAGCCAATAAATCAAGATCTGTAGCACCCAAAATTACTTCAGCATACGACATATAACATTAAATAATGTTTTCATTAAAGACGAAAACCTCCTAGAGTCCATATGGGTCAATATAAAAGGGAAAAAAATGACATTGTTAGACGTATACTACAGGCCACCAACCAAGCAGGAGAAATAGATGAATTCTTTGTTAATTAACAATTAACAAGTATGTGGTAAACATACCACCATAATAATGGGAGACTTTAACTACCCTGACATCAACTGGGAAACAAACTCTGCAGTAACTGGGAGATCAACTGGCAAATCAAACAGATTCCTAACCAACTTAGCTGACAACTTTGTCATCCAAAAGGTAGAGCAGTGAACTAAAGGAAAAGCTATACTAATTTAAACCTAATTCTTACTACTAGAGAAGAAGTGATAGAGGGAGTTGAAGTTGTCAGAACCTTCAGCAAGAGTGACCACGTCATATTGGAATTCAATATAATGCAAACACGGACAATAGAATATAACCCAACCAGTGTCTTAAAAAACCTGATTTTAACAAACACAAAAAATCCATAGATAAAAATCCTAAAGGAGAAAACAACTCAAGAAGCATGGGAAACATTGACAAATATGATCATAAAAGCCCAGTCCAACTGTAAGGACCTGCCCCAGCTGGTCCCTCAGGAAAGCAAGACTCTTGAATATATTAAGTTGAATCAAAAGATCTTTTGCTGAGAGAAAGTGATTTCAGGAAAGCAAGGCGCAATCTGAAAAATCCTGCACAAAACAGCAATTCTTTTGTTTCCCCAAACCCAACTCCCCTGACCAGTTCATCAGCAGCCATTGGGATGCCACAAGATTGTTATGGGAACTCCAAGGTACTAGGCAAATAACAGTTCACCCTCAGAACACGACAGTCCGGAAACCAGGCTGGAAACCAGCTGGGAGGGTGTCCACTTCATCTCCAAAGACAATCCCCTCTCCTACAGTGAAAGCAAAAGCATGAAAAAAATGCCAGCAGCCTCCCCCCATCCCCAACAGAATGGCAGGACATGATGATGGACCCAACATCAACACAATCTCACTGAAAAAGAGAAGCAAGAAATCCAAGAAGAAACCATCACTGTTGCACAAAAATCTCTGATAAACTGAAAGACAAAACAGATAAGTATAAAAAATGGAAAGAGGGAGACATAACTAAGGCAGAATATCAGCAGTTAGCCAGAATCTTCAAAGGCAAAGTCAGGAAAGCAAAGGTTCGGAATGAACACAGACTTGCAACAAAAGTCAAGGATAATTTTAAAAAAAGTTTCAACATATAAATAAGAAAAAAGTCAAGGAAACAGTTGGTCCACTAAAGAGAGCAGATGGTATGAAAGTAACAGGCAGTAGAAAGAAAGCAGAGCTGCTTAACTCATTCTTTGTATCAGTCTTTATGCAAAAAGAAACTATAGCCAACCTACCAAAAACGTAACTGTAAAAGACAGACTAGAAATAAAAATTAAAATAAGCAAGAAAATAGTAAGAAAATACCTATCTGACCTTGATGAATATAAATTACCAGGACCTGATGGATTACATCCCAGAGTTCTGAAGGAACTGGCAGATGTTATCTCAGAACCATATACTGCATTTCAAAATTTCTGAAGCCCCTGGGAACTAACAGAAAATTGTAAAAGATCTGATGTGGTTCCCAACTTCAAAAAAAAAAATGGGGAGGGGGGAAACAGACCCAGGAAACTACAAATCAATCAGCCTAACATCAATACCTGAGAAGATACTGGAAAAATAATCAAAAAACAGATCTGTGAACATCTAGAAATAAATAAAGTCTTAACTAAAAGCCAGCATGGGTTTGTTAAAAACTGATCATGACAAACCAATCTTATTTCATTATTTGACAAAGTGACTAAATTAGTAGACCAGCAAAATGCTGTGGACATAGTATACTTAGACTTCAGCAAGGCATTCAATAAAGTAGACCACAACCTACTTCTTGGTAAACAAGAAGACAGCATCACCACCAGATGGATTTGTAACTGGCTGACAAACCATCATAATGAGTAGTCCTTAATGGTACTACATCTACATGGAGGGAAGTAGGCAGTGGGATACAACAATGTTCCATCTTGGGGCCAGTACTCTTCAATATTTTCATAAATGACTTAGATGAGGGGATAGAAGGGGAACTCATCAAGTTTGCAGATGACACTAAGCTGGCAGGAATAGTCAACACCCCAGAAGACAAGCTGAGGATCCAAAAAGATCTAGACAGACTTGAACAATGGACCCTATCCAACAACATGAAATTTAATGTGGAGAAAAACAAGATTTTACACGTAGGCAGGAAAATCCAAACCTGGCCTCAAAAACATTATCTGTGAGAGGGATCTCGGAATCCAGTTTTGGTCACCACATTACAAAAAAGATGTAAAAAGAAGAGCAATAAGATGATTAAGGGCCTGGAGACAAAAACATATGAAGAACGGTTGCAGGAACAGGGAATGGCCAGCCTAAAGAAGAAAAGGGGTGATATGAGAACAGTATTCCAGTATTTGAGGGGCTGCCACAAAGAAGAGAGGGTCAACTTATTTTCCAAAGCCCTAGAAGGCAAGACAAGAAACAATGGATGGAAACTAATCAAGGAGAGAAACAACCTGGAATTAAGGAGAAAGTTCCTAACATTGAGGACAATTAACCTGTGGAACAGCTTGCCTCCAGAAGTTGTCGGTGCTTCATCACAGGAGGTTTTTAAGGAAAGATTGGACAACTATTTATCTGAAATGGTGTAGGGTCTCCTGCTTGAGCAGGGGTTTGGACTAGAAGACCTCCAAGGTTCCTTCCAGCTCCATTCTGAGTGAAATAAAAGTCATGATACAGAAATAAAAGTCATATTAAAACTATAAAATTAAACTTGTTAAAAACAACAAACACCTGACACCAAGTCAAACTAGTAGTCACCTTTGTTGTTGTTGTTTTGAGGGGGGGGAGGGAGGGAAACCAGGTCTGCAAAGCTTTATGGAAGATTAGGAGGGTAAACGCATGCTGAACTTGGGGAGGTGATCAGTGGTGAAATCCAATTTTTTTTTTACTACCGGTTCTGTGGGCGTGGCTTGGTGGGCATGGCAGAGGAAGGATACTGCAAAACCTCCATTCTCACCCCACTCCCGGGGAAGGATACTGCAAAATCCCCATTCCCTCCCCACTCCTGGGGGAAGGATATTGCAAAATCTCCATTCCCGCTCCACTGGGGCCAGCCAGAGGTGGTATTTGCTGGTTCTCTGAACTACTCAAAATTTCCGCTACCGGTTCTCCAGAACC
>JANHFM010002423.1:2432-13681 GCA_032468115.1 Grayia smithii | reverse complement strand
TTTAGGCCAGTGTTTATGGCGGGACAATTTCCACAGTCCCTGGGCCCGCAATATTCACACCAAACTTTTGAGCATCGATATTTCTCCCATTGAAGCCTTTATACTAGGCCCAGACACTGCCAAATCACTAATATTCCAACGATTGGGCGACATTGAAAAACAACAAAATTTGGCACGCGGTATGGGAACTTGCTCCCCGTTCTCTCTTGGCATTATGCCTCTGACCCACCCCCCTAAATATCTTTCTACGCTATCCTTCATTAAATATAGGGCGGCATTTCTAAAGGCTCGCTTTAACGTGATTCCCTCGAATGTCCTAGATAGCAGGCTTTCAGGTGGTGCAAAGCCCACCCATTGCTCATGTGATGGTCAATCTCTGGAAACGCTGCTCCACATTGTATTTACATGCCCCCACTATCGGGAGGTAAGATCAGAACTTATCTTTCCCATTTACCAAAGGTTCACTGGCCTTTCTGAAAATTATAGTCTTCGCCTTTTACTCCAGGACACTGACTCTGGGATTACATTAAAGGTAGCAAATTTTTTTGCTGTAGTTGTGGCAGGCAAGAGCCGTGGGATGGGACGGGTGGGACCCTCTGATTAAAATCAGTTATACTGTCTAACTGTGGTTGAGTTATCACGGATGTATTAGGTGCCGATGTGCAGATTCCATGCAAATTGTAACGAAGTATTCTTATATTATTTTAACCGTCCATAGACCACATAGTGTGGATTTAAATTTATAATAGATTGTATGGTTGACGGAACGGATTTTATTGCCGATCCCATCTAATGTTTGCTATTTTATATTCGAGTTGGATTGTATATATGCTGCACATCTTGTATGTTTTGGTCCTTGGTCTATGACCATAATAAAGCTACTATTGCATATTTTACTTTTATTTGCCGAATATGTATGACATTTCAATAATCATTCATTAACTGCAATAATATAGAAATACCAATAATTAATTTTATTTTAAACATTACAGCCATGAAATCATTCTCTTTCCTTATAGGATTTCAAACTATATAAAAATAAATTCATCTCACTAGATGCCTGATTTTTCTGTTAAACTATTGGGTGGTATTTGTCTTATTTATTCTCATGCAAAACGAAACTGTAGCCCAACCTACCAAAAATATAATGTGAAAGACAGATTCAAAATAAAAATTAAAATAAGGAAGAAAATGGTAAGAGAACACCTGTCTGACTTTGATGAATATAAATCACCTGGACCTGATGGATTACATCCCAGGGTTTTGAAGGAGCAGGCAGAATTATCTCAGAACCATTGTACCATATCTTTCAAAAACAACAACAACCCTGGAGCACCGAGGAACTAATAGAAGATTGGAAAAGAGCTGATGTGGTTCCCATCTTCAAAAAGCGGGGAAAAAACAGGCATAGGAAACTACAGACCAATCCTCTTAATATCAATACTGGGAAGATACTGGAAAAAACAGAACTATGAACATCTCAAAACAAAGTCATAAGTACTGGCCAGCACAGGTTTGTTAAAACAGATCATGCCGAAGCAATCTTATTTCATTCTTTGACAAAGTAACTAAATTCACAGACCAGCAAAATGCTGTGGACATGGTATACTTCAGCATTGCATTCAACCTACTACTTGGAAAGCTAGAAAAATGTGGAATAGACAACATCACCACTAGATGGATTTGTAGCTGGCTGACAAACCGTACTCAACGAATAGTCCTTAATGGTACTACATCTACATGGAGAGAAGTAAGCAGTGGGGTACTGCAAGGCTCCATCTTTGGCTCAGTATTATTCAATATCTTTATAAATGACATAGATGAGAGAATAGAAGGGGAACTCATCAAATTTACAGATGATACTAAACTAACAGGAATAGCCAACACCCCAGAAGACAAACTCAGGATCCAAAAAGATCTTGATAAACTTGGCCCTATCCAACAAAATGAATTTTAATGTGAAGAAAAGCAAAGCTTTACATTTAGGCAGGAAAAATCAAAGTTATATGTACAGATTAGGTGAGACCTAATGGTAACTGTGAGAGGGACCTTGGAGTCCTGGTGAATGATCAGCAGAATTAGGGGTGACATGATAGCCGTATTTCAGTGGCTGCCATAAAGAAGAGGGGGTCAAATTATTCTCCAAAGCACCAGCAGGCAGGACAAGAAATAATGGTTGGAAAGTGATCAGAGAGAAGCAATTAAGGAGAAACTTCCTAACAGTAAGGATAATTAACCAGTAGGACAGCTTGCCTTCAGAAGTTGTAGGTGCTTCATCACTGGAGATTTTTAAGAAAAGACTGGACAACCACATACCTGAAATCATATAGGGGTTCCTGCTTGAGTAGGGGGTTGGACTAGAAGACCTCTAAGGTACCTTCCATCACTATTCTGATTGAATTCTGAATGAATTAAGTATGTATATATTTACCCTGTTTTCCCCAAAATAAGACATCCCCTGATAATAAGCCCAATCGGGTTTCTGAGCGCATGGCAATAAGGACAAGCACTTATTTCAGGGTTCAAAAAATTATAAGACAGGGACTTATTTTCAGGGAAACATGGTTAGCATAATCTATGAAAAATCTTTCAGGACCAGATCCTTGCCCAACCTATGGTCACTAGCCATGGTCATCCCTATCTCCAAAAAGTGTGACCCCCCAGCCTAGTTGAAAATTACAGATCAATCTGTTTATGTTGCATCACATGCAAAATCATGGAAACAATAATAAACCAATCCATTACCTTCCACTTAGAGACAAACAACTTACTCTCTAACAAACAATTTGGTTTCAGGAAAAATTTGTCTTGTAATCTGCATATGGACTACACAACTCGACTAGGGCAAAGCAACAGATGCAATTTGCATAGACTTCTGTAAAGCCTTTGATTCAGTGGTACATGACAAACTACTTCTAAATCTAAAATTTTATGGCATTTCCAGATCCCTGTTTAAGTGGATAGTTGCGTTCCCATCAAACAGGAGACCTAGGTTCAAGTCTCCTAAGCTTATCAGGATCACAATAAAATTAGTATATGCCATAGATATCTAAATAAACTTCAAGCCTGGCCTGATGCCATGTTACTAAGCCTTATTATCATGAGAGAAAATGAATTGAATGATCCACACCCCTACCTCCTTTTTTTTAATCTTACTATTAGTGAGCAATCATGTGCCTTGGCTACTCCGAAGCAACGAAAGAGACTCCTGTCCCAAAGGTACTTTTTCAAGAGGCAATTGGACTTTCTGAAAAGCAAGAAAGTCCAGTTGCTTCTTGTAGAGAGTTAGGACTCCCCCACCCCCAAAGAATGAAATATTTTAAGAAATATTAAAAAGGCAGAAAAATTATATTTCCCTAAATGAGAAATAGAAAACATGCTCTTAAAAGGCAGGAAACAGACTCAGTCTTTCTTAATGGCCCCAAAGAAACTGAGGAGGTCACCTTTTTAAAAATGCAGATTTGATAATTCATTCAAACCCCCAAGGAAGCCAGCATCTAGGATTAATTACATTCGTTAAACAAGATTAAAAACAAGATTAAAAACCAATGATAAAAAAAATCATTGCTGGTCTGCGCTAGACAAACTAATTAAAATAAATAACAAAATACACAAAACAAGCTTCTAAATTACAAAATGCTATAGAACAAACTGTATAAAAATCCATGTACTCATCAAACCAATCGGTCAGCTACCCAGGCCCTCAAACCCATGTGATCCTGTTCACCAATAAAGCATCTTTCCAATCAGCCTCCATGTTTCCAGTGTCTTTCTCCGAACCAGATGGATATTTCTTCCAACACTCTTGAAAAAAGCACCTTTGGGACAACCATGACCTGGACGACTGAAGAATTCCAATAGACAAGAAAGTCCTATGCTCAGTGAACTGACTGAAGGGAGACCCCTCCCCAGATAGAAGAAAAAGACATGAGACAGCAAATAATCCAAACGCAATGCAAATAATTAAATCACAAACCATTTAAATCCTTTTTAACTAAAACACAAGGGAAGGGGGGGAAAAAAACCCTTTCTGGCTTATTGCCAGAGTTTACAGCAACTGCCCATGTTAAATCAATTACAAGAACAAATAGATACAGGAACTAGTCAGATTTCTCAACTCTGCTTCTTTTCAGGAACAGAGATTAACCTTTTTTCCTTCCAAACAAAGCTGAATCAGGAAAATTATCCCATTAATAAATACAGGAAAAATGTCACCAAGCACAGAATTAAACATCACCAAAAACCAGTTTTAAACCAAAAGAAAGAATATATAAACTCAAATTTGAATGTCAATCTTTCTAGCTAGCCAAGAAGCCTTGCTGAATGTCGCTCATCTTGGTACCTTGTCATTAAAAGCTTCTTTCCAGCAGCTATGCTTTGTTATTCTCTTTTTTTAAAATATATGTTTTTTTGATACATTTTTTTATAAACATAAAACATATCTATCTAAACAGAATGTTCTCTAGTCAGTTAATTTTAAGTAGAAATACAACAATAATCATAATAATAATCATGATAAACATGTCAATATTAATCACAAAGTAATAATACAATTAGTTTATCCATCTTACAAAATTTTCAATACATTTTTTTATTATTATCTTTTTAATCCTTTTAGTTTCTAACCTCTGTTTCTGTTATTTAGCCATTGGTAAAACAAGCCCTATGTTAAAAAGTATTATATTTCTTCCTTCTCTTTTATTTTAAATGTTAATCTATCCATCTCAGCACATTCTAATTTTTTTTTTAATAACACTTTAATAACACTTTCCTCTGTAGGGATCTTTTTCCATTGTTGCGCAATCACAATTCTTGCTACCATTAATACATGTCAAATTATGTATGCATTCCCTTTATCATACTGTTCTGGTAATATACCCAACAAAAATATTTCTGGTTTCAAATCTATGTGTTGCTTTATCATTTTTTATTTCACCGAACTGCTCAGAAAGTTAAGAAATGGTTCTCCCAAACTGGTGCAAACTAGCTGAATCCCACCACTGACTACCCTGTTATAAAAAGGGATGGTAAGGGATGGTAAACTAACATTGTTGTAATATATTATTCAGTATTCAGCTAGAGGGGATAATTTGTGGGTATGGGTTAGTTTTTTAATGCACTTCTTCTTTAATGTCTTGTTTATTTATGGGGGGGTGTTAGTCTGTTTTCTTTTTGGAACAAAATTTTTTGAAGTTTAATATTTGTATTTTGTATTTTAACATTTTTGAATTAAATAAAAATAGAATAAATAAGAAATAACAAGAAATAAATATCATTCATTTGTACGAGTTAAATTTTTGCAAAAAGACATGCATCCTCTAACGAATCATATAACCATATAGAAATATGCAATTAAGTTTACAGATTTTAGTGTTAAACATTTGGAAAGTATGTGATTTTGAATAACTGAGATATAATCTATTTCATCATCTTCCATATGTGATCACTCTATAGGAACATTATCATTACATCTTTATTCTTGTCTCAAAGTATGTTGCATTTTATATCTGAACGCTCAAATATTTCATTCAGCTACTTTAAGCTATTCTCACTATTCTTCCAATCCAATTTTTCATTAGTAGAAATACAAAAAAACCAGATATAGATCCTACAGCCTTAAGTGTTACATTCTATAGTATCTATGTTCCTTTGTAATGACCAGGGGCTGGGCATGGAAACAACACAGCCAGAAGACTTAATTCCTCATTATTGTTCCAACTTTCCCCTATAAGTCCCACCACTCATTGCAAGTCCAGGAGCAAAGCTCTAAACACGCACCTCCAATAATTTCTGGCTGCCATTTGTCCAGAGGAGCAGCACAGTTCTGAGAGTTTGATTTCAGAGACTTGTCACAGAAAGAATTCCACGGGACTGCAGCACCACCCAGAGTGTAACTGTGTTACTGCGATCTCGCACATAGCCAAGCCAGCATGGCAAACAAGACAAAACACAGCAAAGTATCCAGACCAGTGGTGAAATCCAAATTTTTTTGACTACTGGTTCTGTGGACATGGTTTGGTGGGCATGGTAGGGGAAGGATACTGCAAAATCTCCATTCTCAACCCACTCCAGGGGAAGGATACTGTGAAATCCCCATTCTTTTGCCATTCGTGGGGGAAGGATATTGCAAAACTTCCATTCCCACCCCACCCTGAGGCCACTCAGAAGTGGTATTTGCCAGTTCTCCGAACTACTCAAAATTTCCACTACCGGCTCTCCAAACTGCTCAAAATTTCCACTACTGGTTCTCCAGAACCTGTCAGAACCTGCTGGATTTCACCCCGATCCAGATGTCGGTCACAGCATGTGATGCTAGAAAAAGCAACGCTTGTTCCCAACAATGTAGTTCATAGAGTGAAGGTGCTATATATGCCGTGCTTTGGACATCCAGTATAGCTCGCACAACATATTTTGCACCATGAAGCTTCCAGTTACTTTTCAAGGGTAGCCCCATGTACAGCATATTGCAATAATCCAATCAGGAGATGACCAGGGCATGATTGACCAAATTAAGGACCTCCCTGTCCAAGAAGGGATATAACTGATGCACAATGCAGAATTGGGCAAAGGCCTTCCTGGCCAAGACTGCCACTTCTCTTCAAGCAGGAGCTGTGAATCCAAGAGGACCCCAAGTTTCATACCCGGTTTGTCTGGTGTAGTACAGACTACTATTTTTCTCTCTGCTGTTTTACTGTTTTTAATTTGACTTTTAAAAATATATATATATAAATGTAATTCCTTAATTTTTTTACTGTGAGCCGCCTGGAGTCCTTTGGGAGATGGGTGGCATATAAGTTTAATAAACAAACAAACAAACAAACAAACAAACAAACAAACAAACAAACACCATCTAGTACCAGAGATGATAAATTCCTAGATAGAGTGGCCCACCCATAGCCACTCAATCTTTCTAGGGTTCAGTTCTAGTTTGTTATTCCCTATCCAGACCCCCACAGCCTCTAGCCACCATGAAGGATGTCTATTGCATCACTCACTTCACCTGGGATAAAGATATATAGCTGAGTATCATCAGTATATTGGCACTTAGTGATGGCACTTGGTCTCATGATAAGAGATCATCTCACCCAGTGGTTTCATGTAGATTTTAAAAAGAAGTGGAGAGTGTAGCAAGGCCTTTGATACCCCACATATGAGAGCCATGAACAGGATCGATTGCTCCAATTGGGACCGGTCTCAGAGAAAGGAAATGAACTGGCACAAAACTGTACCACCCACTCCCAACTCCCTCGGTCAGCACAAAAGGATACCATGGTCCATGCTATGGAAACCTGCTGACAGTTCAAGAAGAGCAAGTATGATCATATAGCATCTGCAATGTAATCATAAGTGGATGTTTATGATCATACAATATACATATACCTTTCCAAGTAACACCTAGCACATGTTCATTCTTACCGTTTCTATAAATAGCAAAAGCACCTTGAGATTAAGAAGAATAAGAAACATTCTGATAAAAATGTTAAATGAGTTTACTTCCGAGGCTCAGATAATATATATATATAGGAGCATTGTGACTATTTCTTAAGCCCAAATTAACTAGATAACTTGAAGCACTAGTCTCTTCCCTTATTTCAGTCTCAGGAAACAAGCCAGAAATGTTAACAGTTCATTTCTCAGAAGGGAGAATAATTACACACACACACACACACACACACACACACACACACACATTGTAATTTGGAGAAATGCTATAACTATATTTTGAAAATGTACATATTTAAATAAGGAAACAAAATAAACCCTAATACATCAGTATCAAGTTACTCTTCTGTGCTTGCAATGACTTTCAGCACATGCTTTTCCCCCCTTCATGTTAATTAATGCCAAGGCTTTCAGATGAATTGAAAAGAAGACATAAAACCATATGTTATTACTGGAAAATTTCAGTATGTACCTGTTTTGTCTTTTCCTCATTTTAACTGTATAACAATTTAAAATGTTCTCCCAAATCATCAGGACAATCTTTGCCCAATGAAGACAAGACGCGTGTGCGTAAATTGTATCAAATTGATATTAATTTTGTTAGCAAGTAAGAAAGCAGAAACCTTTCACAAAAGAAAATTTAAATAAAACTCATGGACCAAATAGAACAGTACAGTTCATCCATTAATCTTAGTTATTAAAAAACAACTGCAAAGTAATCAACATGTCCTCAATTCTTACTAAAACTAAGCTCTCGGATATAAATCTCAGATGATCATATCTCATGCAATACTAAGAAATATAAATTATGCATATGTTCTCACTTCTTTTCTTTTCAGCTGGCAAACAAGACATAAAATATCAGTTTATTAAACTTTCCCTTTTTGTCCAAACTGGAATATTAGATGAGCTCTAAAGAAGTTAAGATATTAAACCAACTTTAACCATAGCTTTATCTCTTGCCTAACCTAGAAACTACCATAGGTCTACATGTTACAAAAAATATAATCAAACACTTCTTGGCCACTGTCTGACAAGAGGTGGCCCGTGCTGCTGCTGGTCTTGCAGGGGCTCTTTGCCCTCCTGAGAGTGCTGCTCTGGGCTGCTCTGCTGGACTGCTCCTGCCTGATACAGGGCGAGTTGGCTCAGATCTCCGGACTTCCCCCCACCGCAGGTGAAGTCACATCACCAGTGCCATCTTGCCTGCCACATCTTCAGGCTGCTGAGTGCTAGCCTGCATGCCCACTCGGTGCTGCAGGTGCTGGGCTACGGGATATGGAATAAGGCTGACACTCTTCAAGCCCTGACATTTGTGGGCACTAAAGCTCTCATGCCAGCTGTGGAAGACAGGTTGGGGCTGTCCCTGGCCATCTGCAGCTTCTGCCTTACCTGTGGCTGCTTTCCTGCCTTGGTTTCCACACAACCAAGCCCTGGCTGCTACTTAGCAGCCTCCACTATCTTCCACTGGAGCTGCCCCAAGGAGCCCACAGGCCGGGAAGAGGGCCCGTCCCCTGCTCTGTGCGGCTTCGGCAGCTCCACTCTCCCACCAGCTGCCTTGCCTCACCTTGTGGCAGCAGGAGTGGAATGAGAGGTGGCAGCAGCCGCCCGTCCATGCCATACATCTGCTTGTCACCCTCTTCCGACTTGTCCTCACTGCTGCCAGGGGCCAAGACTGTCTGTTCCTGCTGCGGCCTGGAGATCATGGACTGCTACCTGCTGAACGTAATGCATGAGCGACCAGGAGCAGGTAACCAGGTCGGGCTTCACCTAGAATGTTTCTCTGTTGCCATGAGACCAGTGGAGAGAGAGGGCAAGGCACATGGGAGCCATTGGCCATTGTCATTGCAGGACCCACCTAAATGGTGACAGCAGAGCTGGTTTCTCCATGCTTAGATGGGGCTGAGCAGAGCAGGACCTGGCTGTCCACTTTGCTCCAGATGGAGCCTCCACCACCAACCATGGGAAAGGAGCTGAGCCAACAGCAACCGCTTTCCCTGGAGACAGATGCTGTAGATCAAGCGGAAGTCTCGTTGTAGCTGGGGGCCCATGCTAAGCATAACCCCTCCCTGGGAAGGGACAGAACAGCCACAAAGAAAAACTACAAGCCGCGGCAGCATGAACACTCACTGACTCCTGTGCTGGCCATGTCCACCATCCCAGCCCCCACTGATGAGACTAGGGATTTTTTGGGTAGGGCTTATATTGTCAGCAGCATGGAAAAAAATCATGCTAGGGCTTATTTTCTGGGTAGGTATTATTTCGGGGGAAACCCAAACCATAACATTTGTATACCACAAGCCTTAGAAGAAAATTACAACAAAATTTCTAAAGTATGTTTTATGCTATTATCAAAGTAAAATAAAACAAAACCCACTGTTAGTTATGAAGGTACTTGAAGACTTAATATCTCTTCTTAAATTTAAAATAAAACCAAAAGCAAATTTAAAGAAGTTTCAGAAAAATGTCAAATTGTAATGGGCTTACTAGCAAAAAGGTAAAACATTCAAAATATGAGACTGTGTAAAATTACAGATTTTATTTTGTAATGTTACAAACAGTATGATGTACAACTTGAACTTGAAAAGTAATATTTCACAAACTTTGAAAAGAACTTCTAATGCTTCCCCTAAGCAGCAGATCAATGTGGGCAATGCAATCTAATAAATTACAATGAAAGGAAAGAAAAAGAGGCCTCAAAATAATGAACTATTTTATGCCAACAAAAATATTATATTCCTTTTATACAATTTTGAATATTATCACAATAATATCTAGGTTTTAGTGCTTCTGAATTTTTTTTAAAGGAAAGAATTACTCAATGAACAAAATATTACAACCTTTTCTAACTTCCATATTCTGAGCATAAACAACAATATGGATCAGCCACTCTTAATACTCCAATGACAGATTCCCAACATATAATAATCAAAAGGAATTTCATTGTCACTTGTCATAGGAAGACCATTTTCAAAGTTCTTTGGATATAGTTAAAACATAGCACACAGAATTCCACCTGTCCTGAATATGACAATGTATTCAATTCATATTTTGAAATATCATAATATACCGTATTTTTCAGAGTATAAGACGCACCTTTTTACCCCCAAAAAGGGGGTTAAAATCTGGATGCGTCTTATACACCAAATGTACTGGTATACATTCAGTGGGGTGAGGTGGGGAAGTTGCTGAGATGGTGGTGGCAGCAGCAACAGCAGCAATGGCGGCAACAACAAACAGCTGATTGGTGGTATTTTGGATCCAACCGCCAAACAGCAAGGGGAATAGCAAACGGTTCAGGGAACCATTTGCTATAAATTGAGGAGAATTTCCCCCTCGCCACCTGACCTGCTTGTGACCTGCTAGCCAGCTGCAAGCAGCCACCTTCAAAAGCGCCCCCCATCACCATCATTATCTCTGCAGCCGCCACTTGGAAGCAAGCTTCCAAATCGCAGCCCCATCACCACCGCCGTCTCTGCAGCCGCTGCTTGGAAGCAAGCTTCCAAATTGCACCCCCATCGCCACCACTGCTACTCTCTGCTGCTGCTGCTTGGAAGCAAGCTTCCAAACTACCACCCCCATCACCGCCGCTTACTGTACCTGCCATCACCACCACAAACAGCCATCTCCAAAGCCACACCCCATTGCCGCTGCTGCCTGAGGAGCCGCCTGAGCCGCCTGAGGTACGGTAAGCACATGACAGGAGGAGGAATTCTGGGACTTGAAGTCCCTAAGGCTTAAAGCTGTGAAGTTTGAAGACCTCTGTGTTAGGGCAAGGGTCTTCAAACTTGACAGCTTTAAAGCTTGTG
>JANHFM010002420.1:151124-161841 GCA_032468115.1 Grayia smithii | reverse complement strand
ATTTCATTTTAAATTTAAATTATTGTTGATATTGTATTTATGTACGTAGTTTTATTGATTGTTACTGTTTGTCTTATTTTGTGAGCCGCCCTGAGTCCCTCGGGAGAAGGGCGGCATATAAATACAATAAATAATAATAATAATAATAATTAGGAAGGTTGAGAACCACTGACTTAGGAGAAGAAATTGAAACTACATTTGTGGTTGATGTTTTCAGCTTTAAAAGGGATCACAACTGTCCTTTTTGTCAAATTTCCTCCTAACATTATGCAACAAAAAAAATTAAATAGGGGTGATTATGAGTTGCAATTTAAAATTTTAGGGCAAATCAATACTTACAAAGGATAGGCCAATGAAGTAGAATGAGTGGGGTCACATATGTGGGCAGAAAATTTTTTTCATGGGCTTTTGGAGAAGAATAGAAATTCCCTTTCTTTTCTTTAAAAATTCTATAAACCCTATTTTTGAACACATGTTCTTTAAATGATAGGAGTGGTGCACCATTCTCTGGCAATTGCCTTCATGAATTCCACTGGTGTGCTCAGAAACCTCTGGGTTCCATAGAAAAGAGCTCATATGATCTCTAGGGTTACAGGCTGCTCCATTCCTGATTTAAGGCACCCCTAAGACTGAATTCAAAATGTATGTATTACCCAGAATACATAGCATAGCTAGATATTTGTTGTTTGGAGATTTGCTCTAAAATTTTTAATTAATTATTAGTTACTAATAGACAGAATAATAATAATAATAAAAATGAATATATTAATTGAAAGCCATGGCCTACTACAAACTGCATGTTAAACTCATGCTATGGATGATACATCCTCAATATAGTATTTCTATCTGGCAGCAAAAAAACCCATTATCCTACAAATTATCAAATTCTTTATGCTGCCTTGAGTGCCCAAGAAGCTGTTCAAACATTACTACAGAACTTAAAACACAATATTATTCAAAACTGTAAATTTTTCAGATTTCACAATCTATTTTAAACCTACTTTATTTTTCTGGATTTGTAAATGATCCATTTACTAGGACTCTCCCCCATCCATAGTTTTAATGTAGAGGTCATTGGTTAATTTATAGAAATCTATCTTACTTACTAATGACCTTTCAGCTTCATTTACAAACTAAAAATCTTGCCATTTAGTCAAGATGATTAAAAACTAATCTAGAACTTTCTGAATCTCAGAAATTATTTCCTACAGCTCCCCTTCTTTAGAGTTGGGTAGAAGCCCAGGCAGTTGATTTTTGAGTCAGGGTGCGAAAATGTACCATATTATTAGTAATAGATTATGCTTTTAAAAAAAAAATATTCTAGAAACAGGAAAAAGTACTTGTGGGATTTTCCACCTATTTTAGATGCCAAAAATAACCAGCTATGAATTTTATACATCATGGTTTGTACCATTTACTCTTCTACCTTAAGCCATAAACATATCCTTCCTCTTCTGTCAAATGGTGCTTGAGGTTTGTGTCTATCACCTCAGTGTGTCCTTTTCCCTTCGCTAAAAAAGAATGGCTGATGAGGGAGAGACCTTGTGGTCAGAGCATCCACACCAGAGAAGAGTCCCCCAAGAAAAAATACCCATTCTTTCTCTTTTTAAATGGTGCTTTAAAAATGCACATTTAGCTCAATCTCTGAGCTCATTTAAATTTGCAACATAGCATACTGTCTTAACCCAGCTTTTAATAAATGTATAGTATCTGATGTGGGTTTCTGATCTTCTATTGTATTTTTTAAAAAATTGCTAACGTTTATTTTTATTGTAAATTTTATAATTTATAAAACTATATATATTTTAAAATATCTATGTGATTTATAATATGTATTTGTAGGATAACTGCCTTCGAACCTAAGTTGCTGCAACCTATCTATATGCTAGGATACTCACAGTTTTTAAAATTGCTTTGACTGAATAGAAAGCCCACAGTTGGTTGCATTGTAGAAAGCCTTGTAGAAACCAGGTAAATCTCCAGAAAAAGCTTTTTTGTGTTGAGTTAAACCTTGGTCTTCTGAATAAGGACTGGGTATAAAACCTGGCAGCAGTTTTCAAACAGAAGTCTTCCCTCACTCTAGTAATGAATGGTGAGTGGACTCAGCTCGATAATAGTATGCAAATTATGTTGCCAGTCCATTAAGCTACAGCTCCGCACCTCATATTAGTTCAGGGTCTTCAGCTTTTTAAATGTCCTCACTTACTGCTGCCCTTGCATTAGCCAAACATGTCAAGATGAGTTGCTGGGAAAGAGAGCCTAGTCCCTCTTGCAAGGTGGTGCTGAATGATAACTTTCCACCCCTTTCATACCATCAGGAGTCGGTTGGCCTTGAGAGATCTTGTACTTGACTGATCCCCATCTGTCTCTGCCTTTTTGTCAGGTAGTCTGGCTAAGGGTTAAACAAAATCAAAACCAAACATTTTTTGGTCTCTCCTGAGGGAAACTGCTTCTATTACATGGATATAAAATGTTGGCGAGCCGTGCCAGTAGACATCTAATAGTTACTTTCCAGAAGGTTCTTTCAGTGCCTGAGTCTGCTCCGTTTACAGCTGCTTGACTATGAACGTTTCATAAGCACATCAGCAAAGAAAGCAGGAACATTTTTCTTATTCCCTCTACAATATCTTCTTCTTCCAAAGGGAAGGAAAACCCCTCTGTTCTTCTCTCTCTCTCAAACATCTGTTTGAAAAAGGGGAAACCCCAATCTGGTTTGGTGAAATACTATATGCCCAAAGAAACAAAATTCCTGAAAGAATCAATTCTAAAATTCCTAATGCAGAACAAAGGGCAAATCATTTTATTCAGCAAATAAGCAGACATGCTTATGATGCAGAAATTCAAAAGACTGCAATCAGTGTTTCAAATCTATAGACTGCGAAGGCCCGCATCTGCAGTTTATTTTAAAGACATGGATTTAAAAATTGCCGGGGTTACCACACTTTATTGTTACAAATTTGTGGCACTGTTTGCCCAAACATGTGAATGTATTTTACAGTATAGTTCTTTATATTGAGATATCCTAGGGATGAATTGATTTTAGATAAAATTAAAACAATGGGAATGCTACAAAAGAATACAGCTAGTCCTCAGTTAATGAACACTCATTCAGCAACCATTCAATGTATGACAGTGATGAACGAATAATACTTTAGGCTGATCCTCAAAGTTCTAGCTGACACAGCACCCCTGCAGTCACGTGATTGCAATCTGGGCACTGGCAACCAGTTTTCACTTTCCATTGTTGTCACATCCTATGGTCACGTGATCATCATCTAAGACCTCCCCTGCTCACTTCCCATAAGCAAATGGGGAAGTCAGCAGAAAAGATTGCAAGTTGTTCAGGTTAGTTTTTCCACTTTGGGGACCTTGCTGCGCTTGCACCACCCTGGCCCCTTACATGCCCTCCCCCCACCTGGCAGTCACTTATCTGCCTGCCAGCCTACTTGTGAACTACCTGGGATTTACAACTTCTTCCCAACTTTCCCACTGACTTTGGTTATTGGAAGCTGGTAGGAAGTTGCATGGAGGTCTTTGCTTAATAACCAGACAACTTTGCTTAATGACAGCAATGGGGCCTGCAGAGATTGCTATTGTTAAAGAATGCAGTCACATGATGTTGTGCTTGACAACTGATGATTGGAATTCTGGTCTCAATTACTGTGGTTAACTACTTGTATTTTGGAGATCTAGATGACAACAATAGTGATATAGCCCAATGTGGAACTGAAACAAATATATTCATTTTCAAGAAAGAAAAGGATAAAAGGAAGTCATAAATGCTGTGAAAATATTGAAAGTTGTGATTGAAGAAATGTTAACAATACATATGATTGGCTTATTGAATGGGTGTGCCAGTTTTTAAACGTCTTTACACATAGTGTTGTACACATTTGAGGTTATTAGCTATCTAATATTACACAAAAGCCCTTAGGATTCATAAAAATATTTTAGGGACATTAATTTAAACCCAGGTCTATATATGTGCTGATAATCATTGGGTTTTCTATACAGATGCATTACGACTTCATGTCTTCTTTGACATACAGCTGCATTTAAAAGCTCACAGAACTTTTGAGCACTTCCTCAGGTTATGATCATTTGTTCAGTGAGTGAATAGTTGCAATATTGATGAATGAACAGTAGTTATGATGGGACCTCATAGTTCTGGGTCTTGCAGTATCCCTACAGTCACATGATTGTGATCCAGGCACTTGGCACCTGACTTACAATTAGAATGTCACAATGAGCTGTAATAACATGATCACAATTTCTAATGCTCCCTCCTGGCTTGTCACAAGCAAAATCAATGAGGTAACCACCAGGAAGTCAAAAATCACACTCATGTAAGGTATTTGCTTAATGACCTGTGCAGTCCTTATTTAACAATAGCAACTGGCACAGCTAGATTTGCTGTTGCTAAGTGACAGTCATGTAATGTCACACTTTATGTCCACTTCACTTAGCAATGGCAGTTTTGGTCCTAGGTTCTATGTGCTTATGCATATATATAATTTCATATGAATACAAAATGTTATGAATATATGTATGAAGGCAGGGAGAAAATAGTGGCATCACTAGTTTTCATTAACAGCATCAAATATAAAATATTTATTTATTTGTTAAATTTATTTGCTGCCTTTCTTGCTATCTGGCTCGCTCTAGATGGCTTACAAGAATAAAGGGGAAGAAAATGAAAGGAGTGTAAACAGAACAGAAGTATAATAATAATAATATAATAATAGAACCATAACATAAATAATGAAAAAGAACACCCACCCACACACACTGTGTGTGTGTGTGTGTGTGTGTGTGTGTGTGTGTATTCACACAGACTGATACACAGAATGCAAAAGACTAACACTTGAAAATGATTGGCAATAATTTAGGGATATTTAACAATCTTCACATTGCATACACCCTAGGAAACAAGCGATGACAGCATTATTATTTTGTGTTATTTTAGCCTTCATTACTCTTCCAAACATTTGTCACCGCTCTCAATTGCTGGCAGTATAACATGGCAGAATTTCAACAGAAATCTGCCATAAGTTGTGTGTTGACTGGGAAATATCACTTTTAAAGTCATACCTAGAATTAGGCTTAGCATTTCCTAAGGAAACTAAAATATTGCCACTCCAATGAAATCAGGAAAGCCATCTAAACTGTAGCAACAGGTGTTTTAGTTTTTGCCAGAAATGTGCCTACTGTTCGGCATCTGCACATAAAAAAAATGTTTTAAGCAGGCATTTGAAAACATGTTCACTTGTCCAATGAGCTAGAATTACAAGTAGTACCTGACTTATGAGCACAATCGAGCTCAAAATTTCCAATGTTAAGCAAGTCAGTTGTTTAGTGAGTTTTGCCTCATTTTACAATATTTTTTGCCACCATTGTTAAATGAATCACTGCAGTTGTTAAATGAATCATGTAGTCATTAAGCAAATCTGCTTAATCTCCCTGCCACCATTAAGTTTGCCTGTCAAAAGCTGTCTGGGAAGGTTACAAAGGGTGATAACATGACCTCAGGACAGTGCAACTGTCATAAATACATGTCAGTTGCCAAGCACCTGAATTTTGATCATGTGACCATGGAGGTGATGCAATGGTTGTAAGTTTGAAAACCGATCATGAGTCACTTTTTTCAGTGCCATTGAACTTCAAAGGATCACTAAACAAATAGTTGTTAAATCAAGGGCTACCTGTAGTTGCTATACAGTTGCACTCTTGACTTTGGACAGGTGTGATATTTCTTTTTTAAAGAAAATCTCCATAATTACTTTCAGGAATCAACTGCTCTTAAATACTGTAGTTGAATGCAATTTCATTTTTTTAGTGGTGATTCTTATCTCAAATTAGATATCCTTCTATATGAACTATGCACTTTCCAAACTGAAATAGAAAATATAGTATTCTACAGTCTCTTTGTTTCAAGTAGAATATGTTTTCAATTAAAAAAAATCCCAGACCAAACTGGATCTTTTATACTAATTTAACTTCTGCAGAACTTTGCAACGTCTGTACTCTGTTTTCTGTGTCAGATTCTCTCATTTTTATATTTCCCTTGTACAATTCTTTATATGCATCTTTGCCTCATCATGATGACACCACAGTGACAAAATGTGCGTGTGATATCATAATGCAAAATCTATATTTTTGTACTTGCACACATGAAAAAAACTTTGTGTTTCAATGTTCATCCCCTATTCCTTGTTACACTCTTACTGTATTTCTCTTACATGCCTACACATGGATGCCAGGAGTTTGTCTAAATATTCTGCACCCATGGTTCAGTTCTACCTGTGAGATGCAGATAATTTTGTAAATGTTTATACTGTCAAGACAGGAAAGGAGGAGTTACACTTTACATATTCTCCAATTTTTTATAGCAAGAGTAGAATATTTCTGATATTTTGTATTTGGATTAAACACTACCCATGTATAAAACCAGTGGCCATGTGAGACCAGGCTTGTGTAGTGGTTATGGCATCAGACTGGAAACCAGCAGACTGTGAGTTAAAGTCCTGCCTTAGGAACAAAGCCAGCTGGGTAACTCTGGGCCAGTCACTCTGTTTAGAGTGGCAAACCACTTCTGAAACCTTACCTGTGTTAGCTACAGTTTAAGCATGCATTCAAAATGAAATTACATTGTTCACTGCTGCCCAAAATTTTTTGATCATTGAAAATGTCTGGAAATGTATTTTATCACACAAAAATATTTCTAACATTTGTGCTGGAAGTAAAGGGACAAAAATCTATTTGGTTTCAGACTGAATCTGTTGCCATCATTATTTTTCAGAAGTCCAGCAAACAATATGAATTATACAATCTGAATCCATGGTGATCAATGCAAATTGCATACTTCACTAGTTTGGATATTGTGCTTGCTACTGACTTGGTAATAAGAAATCTGCCCTCCTCTTTCTCTCCTAACCATACTATGACTTTTTTAAAAAGTGTGATAAGCTTTCTAAAAACTACACCATGCCTAATGCAGGATGAAAACATCTGAAACCAGCAAGACAAAGATTTTATATTGAAATACCTCATACCCACAACACTTATGATCTGTAAACTCAGAGTTGTGGCATTTTAGAACTATTTGTTAAAGTAACATGAGAATTGTGAAGGGTGTCTCAGTTTTGGGAGAGACCAACCTGGGCTTCTGCAGATATATAAACATTATTAAAACCTCTGTTGTTTTCATAATAAGGTGGTAATTATTACATCTTTGTGGCTTTCTTTGAAACAAATGTATCAGTATCTTCATAAGCTGTTCAGTGAAAATTAATACATAACAGTATTTTGTTTAGTAAGAAAGCAAATAAGTACTAGAGCTTTAAGGAAAAAAATCAGGGGAGGTGTTCACAGCATGTAACTTTATAGCATCCAGGACAACTGAATGCCAGTTGTTAAAAAAGAATTTATAGTCCACCATTTTAAGGAACCATGTATAAAAACAGTTGTGAAAACAACCTAATACTTTGCCACATGTCTTTAACTCTCTTCTCAAATAAACTAATGGAAAACACACTTTAAAAACCTCTGTGAGTTAAATTGTAAAAAGTTCTCTTTTTCAGATTTGGCTTTTAAGTATAGAACAACATGGAGACTTTTGAAACAGCTTTCCTTCCTTGACGTGAGGAAGAACAGCTATTTATCAAGAGTGGCGTGGGGAGGCTGACAGGATGAACTAATGAAGCCCATCTGTAGTCAAACATGATAGAAGGAGCAAGGCAGTAGGTTAGTTCTGTAATTCCCAGATAGGGCCACTTTAAAGATACAACATCAATTCACTAATAACCCGAGCACTAATATGGGATTGGAAGGCCAGACAAGTACTGTACTGTACACTTTTATTGATAAATTTTAAACAAAGATTCAGCTTAATAGTTTTTAATATGTGTACTCAGTGTGGGAAGGTACTGAAATACTATTATAATTTCACTAAAAGTACTACATAATAAGAATAATAATGAAATGAGTATTTCTAAACTGATTGTGCAAGAAAGATATTGTATGGTATATATTTTAATCATAAAGTAAGCATAGGTTATATTCAGATCAGTGTAGCTATAAAGGATGACATAAGAGTTTCAAAAGCCTGCTTGGAGAATATCATTTAATTATAAATTTATTATTTAAATTTGTGTTCTGCCTTTCTCCAATAATGTTTACTGGGATTAAAAATAATAACATGCAAAAACAAAAAAAGTAAAAAAAAACAGCAACAGCAATAATATCTAGACACATTTTTAAAAAGTTTCAACATATTTACTTGTAAGCAATTAGGCTAAAGGCTATTAAACTAAACCTGTGCAGATAAAGTTGTCTGAGATTGTAATAACAGGATCCAACAGCAAAACACTCTGTAGCCTGAAGTGGAGAAAAGATCTCTTTGAGCTTCCCTCTGATCCATGTGACTTGAATGTTAGCAGGGTAGACAAAATGAGCTGTCAAGATTTTAAAACAAGCCAACATCTGCATCAGAAAGCTTTGAGCCAATCAGAACCAACTCCAGACATTGGCAATTGCTTAAGATTAGCTTGTTCCGAGAACGGTTTTTTCCCTTCCTTCATTTGTAAGTGCATGTGGGATGGGGTCGGAGAGCAAGGGGAACCAATTGATGATCTGTGCATTGGGATTTTGTGGCCCAAGGCACATGATTTACATATTTGCATCCGATGTCAGGACTCAAAAACAAAAGCCTATGGTTTGGGACATAATTTGCTTCATCACTTTGTTGCAACTGTGGTTTGTACCACATGCCAAATACTCCACTATAGGGTTTGGGAAATTGTTTGTTGGCTGGCTTTTATTTTTCAGGTTTTTTAAAAAAAAATTAGAGCAATGCTGCAGCTTTCTGGAGTTTGTGCAGTTAATTTGGGTAGGAAATTTTTTATGACTTTTTCATGCCCTGTTAGATATAGAATATATTTTCTCTTCCTCAGCTTCAGAAAATACAGAATACCGTACTTCGGAGTGGTCACCGGGACACCCTACCCACTGCAGGCCTCAACCTTAATCTATATAGCACTTGCCTTCTGGAATGAGGTTTCCTCTAAAATCTGGATACCTTTCATCCTGCTCAAAGGTCCAAAAAGAACTAGCTGTTCTCCCAGGCCTTTGACTAAGGTGGCTGGAGCTCCCTATACAACAGGGCTGTCAAACTCCTGGCCCGCGGACCAGATGCGCCACGTGCTGGCCACACCCACATCTGGTTTAGCAAAGGGAGAAAAAAGTCCCAATACATCACATGACACCGCTGTGACGACTTGAATTTGATGCCCTTGCTATACAAGATGCTAGATATTGATGGGATATATGGAGATATCTGACAAGTTTGTCATCTTGTTTCTTTTTTTTCATTCATTCTAATTTTTTTCTGTGTATTTTTTTTATACTGCCTGGTGTATAATAAACCATCCAGTGTAATTTGAAGTTTGGAAACATCAACTTCAATACAGTAAATAATAAATCTATGTCTCCTGAAAAACAGACTCCAAGGAAAAGCCAATATCTAAGGCAGGTTCCCACAATTCGGTGCCATTCTGATTTGCTAGATTACAACAACTGCTTTTATCTCTTGCTATGGGTATTGGAATTACCACACTGGCAGATGAAGATTAAGCTAAAGGACGTTATTTAAGCACTCTGTCTATGAATTTGCTGCATGGTGCTCACAACTGTTATTTTATTTGATCTCTTCATGTTAAGATGGTGAGCTGCTTAATTAGAGTGCCAGTGTCTTTCTATCAGACTAATCCATCAAACTGTACCTTGTGCAAATAAAATGCCTGTTTTGCAAAGTACCCTTTTTTCTGGTAAAAAATCATGCTGGAAAGAAATTGGAACAATTTTCTAAGCTGCCCAAACAAGAATTTTTCTTCAGGAAGCGAAAATGATTGATGAAAAAGATCCCTTGGCATTTTGCCCAGACAGGAATCAAGTCAATAATTAATTAACTGCTAACAACCTAGTTTTGAAAAAGAAACCATTTCAGGGTAAAAGGGAGAAAAATGTTATTTGTTCAGAAGTTTTTTTATTCTTCCTATCCTTCCTATTTTTTTCTGAACACTAAGATTTATTATTAGCTGGTACTATAATAGAGTTTCCTAAAAGATCTTTTAATGGTTCAACAGTTTTTCTTTTTCTTCTGCTTGCTGACATTTTATAAGTTAAAAAGATGGGTTGAAAGAACTGTGCTGTATCATTTGTTTAATATTTAGTTTGGTATCCAATACACAATGTTTAAGATTTGTGCAGCTGGTAGAAGAAGTACAAGTTTTTCTCTATGACCGTAACACTAATTGGGCAACTGACTGTCTTCCCATAATATATTTAAAAAAGGCCTTAGAAAGTCCTCTGAGTTTGCCTGGTCTATTGAAAAGAAACCACCATTACAGGTTTCACCAAAGGAGCAATTCCCTGCAATTTGACAGAAGTATAATGAGTTAACTCATTACTCACAGTCAACTCCTACAGATTTGTATGGCGGTAACAGTTTCCAGAAAAGAAAAAGTGCAAATCAGAAAGGAAAGCATAAGGAGTGTTATTGTTGTTAGTTGCAAAGTTGTGTCTGACCCATTGCGACCCCATGGACAACTTTCCTCCAGGCCTTCCTGTCCTTTACCATCCCCTGGAGACCATTTAAGCTCATGCCAACTGCTTCAGTGACTCCATCCAGCCACCTCATTCTCTGCTGGCCCCTTCTTCT
>JANHFM010002420.1:106651-126745 GCA_032468115.1 Grayia smithii | reverse complement strand
AACCACAAGAGGAGCGGTGTCTCAGTTCCTAAGACCATCGGAAATATGTGTTTTCCGATGGTCTTAGGCGACCCCCATGAAAGGGTTGTTCGACCCCCAAAGGGGTCCCGACCACAGGTTGAGAACCACTGATTTAGTTTAAAAGCTTGTTTCAGCTTCTTAAACAAAATTAAACTGCTTGAGTTTTTTAGTGCCTGGATTCAACTTGCTTATACAGACACTCTGCAGCAGGACCTACCTCCCACCATCCCTGGGAATTGACTGCACAGACCTATGTTAATATGATTTGGAGTTCAGCATCATTGCCCTTCTTGACAGAATTCATCATTCAGGAAGGTGAAATTGTATGTATTCATTGTTAATGACCCAGTTTCACACACACACACACACACACACACACAATCACACTGATTTAAATTGACATGCAAATGAAGATGGATTCAAAGTGACTCAAGTCACAACTTTGTTTCCAGTTTTAAAACTCTACTGAACATTAAGTGTAGAAGATTTCTGAAGTGATTTTTCATCACTCCTTTTAATTAATGGGGCAATGCAGAAATGATCAGTTTTATGTGTGCTTCTAATTTCATTGCCATCTGAGACAAATTCAACTAGACTAGTCTTCTCTTTAAAAGAGGAAAGACAAGCTGTTTTCCACATCTGGAAAGTAGAACAGCAGCACAATAATTTACAATTGTCTGTAAGAAAAAAGGAAAACCAGACTTTCTATTAACTTCCTCCAAAAGATACTGAGACGGAATGCAGAATTTTTTCATCTAAAAATGTTTTTTATATAGAATTCCAGAATGAACTCATTTAATATCCTCAGAATGAAAATATGTTTATTCAGAAGTACATCTTGCTGATTATAATTAGAATTACCTCCAATTATAGGGCTCATATTACTTGTAAAAGGTTGTACCACAGGCTACAATCTTACACAGGGAACAAAACCAGCACAAACAAAAACTAAAAATTCATCAGTAGAAGTAATATATAATTATGATGCCATAAATAACACAAAGAAAAATAAATATATAGACAACAGAAGTTTATATGCTAAGATAAAAGTAGTAAATATGGAATAAAAAGACAAAAGATACATAGTTAAATAACATTAGAAGCATGGTATAATTAGCTTTAGCTAAGGGAGTCAAAGGAAATATTGCCATAAAAACAGAATTAGTACCTATATGTTTATCTAGTGACTGCAGAAGTTCATACAACTCTATGGAGCTCTGTGTGTGCTTAACTACTCACTTCATAGAGGCAGCAATCGGCCATTTTCAACACCAATAATAAATGTCATTATGTTGCACAACATCCATTCTATCATGGATTGCTTAGGCTCTTTAATATCCTTCTGATATTTTGAACTTTTTCTGAACTGTTTGATTTGCTCTTACTTTTATTCTTATTCCCTTTTGTTTTGATTGTCTTGTTCTTTTTCATGCTGTTCTTATTTGCATTTCTCATATTCAGTGATTCCACTGAGTTAATTTCTTTGAAAAGTAAGCAGTGTATTGGTCCTTTCATATTTCTTGCAGCAGCAATAGCAAATAATGGATGGATGACAGGCGGCCCATAGTTAAAATGCCTTCTGTGGCATGTGCACAAATGCCTTCACACGCATATGTTCAAGATTTAAAATATTTTGAAAATTACAATGGAGTCCTGCAGCAATATTTACAGCTTCATATCTGCCAAAACTATTTGCAAAATATTTATACCTTAAGATAGGCAATCATGATAACCTGATCACTCCCATGATGTGAGAACAAGTCTTTAACCAACCAAGCACTTCAAGCCATTGCTACACCCCACCATACTGGACCATTTTATCCAGTATCTACTGTAAATTCCCTTTTGGGTCAAAGTGGTTGAGAAGGTGGTTGCATGACAGTTTCAGAGAACCTGGTCTGGATTTTTTTCAGTCAGGACTGACCCAGATATGGATGGAAATGGCATTGGTCATGCTTTTGAATAACCTCTGGCACTGGAAGATGGGGATTATGCAACCAATATTTGAACCTTCAGAGCTTTTGATACCATTTACTATAGTATCCTCCTGAAAAGGTTCAGAGGGCTGAGGGTAGGCAGCATGGTGATGTGCTAATTCACCTCCTTTTTCCAGGATCAATTACAGTCAGTGGTGATTGGGGAAGCGGGGTCCTGTAATGCTATGAATATCTATCAATATATCTGGAGGCTTCAGGGTCTGAACAACAGGCTTCAGTTGAATCCTGCCAAGATTGAGTGGCTTTGGGTTTTGGGGTCTAGTGGATGTCAAGAGTATGTTTTCTTTATTGATGAATGGGGTCGCATTCCACCAGACAGACCCAGTGCCCAATCTGGAGGGCCGTCCTTGACTGATGGTTCCTCCTCAAACAGGTGCCAATTGTGGCTAGGAAGGACTTGGTACACATCCGTGTGGTGTGCCAATTACATCCGTTTCTAGATTAATCATCACTCAAGCCTTAGTCACCTCCAGATTAGGCTGCTATAATGCACTCTATATTGAGCTGCTCTTGAAGAGTATCTGGAATTTGGAATCCCGAATGCAGTGGTGAAGCAGTTATGTATGCTTCTAGAATAGCAGATGTCACACCTGTGCTCTTTGAGATGCACTGTTTGCTAGTTTGTTTCCATGTGTCCAATTCAGGGTGCCAGTTTTAACATTTAAAGCCCATCATGGCCTGGGATCGTATAATCTGAGGGACCACCACATTGTGATTACATCAGGTCACCCCATTAGATCTGGCAGAGAGATGTTAATAATAAATATATGCAGTATATAAACAGACCACTAAAGGGATATCCAACACTACTCTCTTACGCTCTGCTCAATGCAAGACTCCACTTATAAATTCAATTTCATTGGTTAATTTCCATATTCTGCTCTTAATTTATTCAACAATCAATGTTCAACTATATAACCTGCATCATAGCTATTCTGTCAGGTCTTCCATTTTGGAGAAAGGTTGAAATGAGAATACAAGAATTCTGGTAAGTAACTTTCCTTTCAAAAGTAAACTCTACATATAGGCAATTCAAAGCCATTCATCCTCTTGCACTGTTGGTATAATTGGGAAGATACCAATCTCTTCTGAGGAGGTGGATCACTCTGAATCTGGATGTCATTTAGATAAGGGTTACTAGCCACTATCAGTGTGAGAAGCATCAATGTGTTTACATTTAAAAACAAAAATGCTATTTCTTCTTGTATAACTGGGACACAACCCAAAGATTTGGGAAGAAGATTGCTTACTTTCCTCCCAAAGTCTGATTATGCAGCATTCCTGATTATGTGCAATACTAAAACCAGGTGCAACTATTATTATCTTCAGACTTTTCTTTCAAGATGGGGAAATGTTGGTGGTGCCTGATTCTCTTTCCCCCTCCTTTTGTACTTAGGAGCTATGAGCCAAATAGAAACATTGAAAACTGACCCCTGCATAAAAGCATCTTGGTAGCAGCCCTACAGAAGAAATAGTGCATGCAAGAGACATAGAGGAGGAGGAGGAGGACTCACGTCAAAAGGAAAGTAAGTCCAAGTCATCCAGTAATCATCAAGAATGACAGGAGGAAAAAAAAATCCAAAGTCCTAGAACAAACATCTGTAAGTCCTGCTACTGGGAAGGAAAGGGCAGAAGGCACAAGCTCCCAGGCACCTTTGCCAGCAGTCTGAAACTTAAGCCAAAACCAGTGATACGGGATCAAAGGCAACAGCAGTGCTATCTGCTGTTTGCTTAGAAACACCACCGGAGCAGATGGTCTTCCACGTGTTGATTCTCCATTCCTCTCCTAAACAGCCATTTTAAAGTAAGCATGACATAGCATGGGAGAAACATCTGCACAGAGTCCAGCAGACCACCAGTAGTGCAGTAAAAGGAAAAGCAAGAGGAGGAGGAGGAGGAGGGAAAGGAACACAACCATTCAGGCATGTCCAAAACTAGGTTTGGGACAGACACCCCAGTGAGTGGCATAACCTCAATGTATATACACATGGATAGTCACTCACTAGTTGTTTTTTCCTTTCATTACACTCCAGGATGATTGCCTCCCACCTGTTCAAGTTGCAGAAGGTGGCAAGGTAAATTGCTTGAACAATTTGGGGAAGAGCAGAGCGAGTGAAATCTCTTGTGGAAAGGTTTCAGACCTAATTCTTACTTTTGTATGGAGTAGACTGTGTGGATGTCTGTTACAATCATAATTTTACATCAAAATTTCCCTTTGAAGAAGTGGGCTTGCCCACTTTTGTTATGGAAAGATTAAACTATACGCACATAGCAAAATGCACCTCTTTTACTATCAGATCTTTTCTTTGAGTTTTCTGTTCCCCCTGCCAAAATTTGAAGAGCCAAGCAACGTATATTCTTTTTCTTTCATCATCACCATGTATATACAGCTTTTCTTAATTGCAGCCTAAGCCTGAGTGCTGATTTAAATACACTATATACATTACATCTATATACTACTAAAAGTCTTGTTGTCATGACCTTTAACTGAGTGAAACAGTGAATCGTATGGCAACAATTTTTGAACCAAGGTACCTCAAATGAATTAATTTACAGAATGTGTCCAAAATCTGGAACCCATGATACCTAAGAGAATGAGGTTTGGGGAAATTGTGACTGCTTTGGTGCTATTGGCTGCTGCTGCACTGCTGAGCTGGTGCTGTAGTCATGTGATCTTCATTTTTAATGTTCCATGACAGTTTCCCAGCTAGTTTTGCATCCCTTGCTCCCTTGCCCACCCAGCAGCATTTACCTGTGGGAAGGGGAGGGGGAGCAGAGCAGAGCAGAGCAGAGCAGAGCAGAGAAGAGAAGAGAAGAGAAGAGAAGAGAAGAGAAGAGAAGAGAAGAGAAGAGAAGAGAAGAGAAATTTCTAATGTTCTCTGCCAGATTCACACAAAAAAAATCAATGGGGAAATTGGCAGGAAGTTGGAACTCACTCATGTTTCCACTGCTTTTTTTGCCCGCCCGTGCTCATTCTGTTTCTCTGTTTAGGTAAAGAAATATTTCTGAAATGATGACCCAACAAGGCATGGGTTGTGTAGTTTTATATATTAGTCAACAGTAGAGTAGACCAGTGTTTCTCAAGCATAGCAACATTAAGATGTGCAGACTTCAAATCTTAGAATTCTGGCATGCTGGCTAAAGAATTCCAGGAGTTGGGAGTCCACATGTTTTACGTGTTGAGAATGAGAATGACTGATGTAGACAGATTCCAGTGATATTATAATGATTGCCTGCACCATTTTTGACTCTCTGAGGAGACATTTTCAACTTCCTAAACAGGTTCCACAAGTATTCTATCTATTGGAAGAAGCAGATGATTAAAAAAAACACACCAGCAAACAGGCAGTAGGGACCATTCAAGGTTCAAATTTATCTTCAGCTATGGTAAAGTTAGTACTAGTGACTTTGGGGCCCTCATTCTCCCCACTATTATGACTGTGGGGAAAAATAGGGGGACCATGAGTTCCTGGAGGTTAGACAAGGTCTACATCTAACAAACCAGTAAAACAAATAAGTAATCTGATCAATGGTCTGCTTCTTTTTTGATAGATAATTTACATCAGAGGGCAGCACTTTTTTGATCAACTCACTTCGTAGTTATCTTCCAAACTTCTTTCCTGATTCAACTGTATTGTGTCTTATCCTTCATTATATAAAATATAATCTCTGTCACAGACCAGAACTCATACCAGAACCTTAACATTAGTAAAAAAGATAACTAGCTTGCAAACTTTTTAAATCATAGAACCCTCTAATTTTCTAAACCACTTTGTAGTTTTCTAAGCTACTTTGAAACTTTGGACATAAACTTGAAGACCTGAGTATGAGCAACAACATTTTCCTCTAAAATAGTATATACTTTTGAAAATCAACACTGCATTGTAGTGTCTAGGAAGATTTTTAAAAAATGAAAAACAGAGATATCAAGAAATATAAATTCAAATTACCAAAATAAATCCAAAGGTATCATCGTAAACAACTCCAGAACATAAAATCATTTATTGTGCAAACTACTCTTTCACCAAGGCATGAAAAATAGCTTGATGCAATTTTATATTAACACATCAGCATATATTATTGAGTTATCAATTTACTAAGTTAATTGGAGTTTTAAACCAAGAGCATTTTTTTCAGATTTGAGAGAAGTTGGGGTGCATTAATGAATATCAGAGAAGTCTTACACTCACAAAAAGTCTTCTTCAAAATAATTTTCAAAGCATTACAATCTTGTTATCTGTCCTATTTATTAAAAATGAGTCCAAAACAAGGTAAAAATATGTGTTCTTTGAGAAAGTGTTTACTGTAGTTACTGAAATATTACAGAACTAGAAATATGCAGTAGGTAGATCAATCCAATTCACATCTGGAAGTGAGTCCAATTTGATAATAAAAACTGAAAGGTTTAGAGGAATTTTTAAATTATTTTTCTCCCCTAGCTTTACATAATTTTAAATCTTACAAGTGTTTTCCCACAAGTGCAGGATACGCTTTTTTCAGATCAACCAAGTGTTGATCTATTGATGATGACAGGAATTGTCAAATCGGCCTATCACCCAAGGGCCTAACGTTGTGGGCTGAGAGTGACTGGCCCAAAGTCTTCCAGTTGGCTTTCATGTCTAAGATGATAAGAGCTGCGGTGGTGCAGTGGTTAGAATCCCCGGCTGCCAGCAGTTAGGCAGTTCAGGTCTCACTGGCTCAAGGTTGACTCAGCTTTCCATCCTTCCGAAGTCGATAAAATGGGAACCTAGATTGTTGGGGGCAATACGCTGACTCTGTAAACTGCTGAGAGAGGGCTGTAAAGCACTGTGAAGGGGTATATGAGTCTAAGTGCTATTGCTAAAATGGGACTAGAACTCAAAGTCTCCTGGTTTCTAGACTAGTGCCTTAACTACTAGACCTAACTGGTTTTCTCCCTTAATATTATATACTTAAACTAAATTATCTTTTTAAAGAAAGAGGGAGAGATAAAGAAAACACACCATCTCTTATCAAAGTCCCCATTTTTTACATTCTGACTGAGTATGCCTATTTTGACTAAAGAATTCCTGGTGCTTATACGCATTACCATTTTTGCATGCGATGCAAATTAAACCCTTTCCTTCTCATATCCCAGCTTCTCTCTACTGCCATGGTGAAATTTAATTCATACAATGGAAGGTTTATAGCCTCACCATCAATGAGTTGGTGAGGGGCTCAGTTTATTTCACGTAAGGATCTGAAGCCTTGCCTGGTAATAACCCTATGTTACAAATGCAGGCCAATAATTCATTGCTAGGGTTATTAATGTGAAAAGTAAGAAATGATGGTTTTATTCACCATTGAAATTTTGGCAACAGAAAGAAACACTCCATAGAGAAGGGCACATTGTTTGGCTGCACATTGATCAAATGCTATAATGAACTGGGAGTAAATGAGCACCCCACCACCACTTCAACCATTCAGTAATTCATTTGAGTAGTATCTTGCTGTGTGATTTGACCAATGCAGAATAATGTGGAACCTTTATTCTCACATTTTGGAAACTTTACTCTGCTGAAATAGCCAAAAACTATAGCTGCCTTTTTTTTTTCTTTTTGCAAATACATCATATTGCTAGTTCACATTCCCTTTGCAATCAGCTATGATTCCAAGATCATATTCACATGTATTACTACCAAGCCAGGTATCATGCACATTTTATAGCATTTCAAATTGCCATTTATTCTGTCTTTTAAGTTATCACCTGTGCCACTCAAAATTGTGTCACCTGCAAATGTGATAAGCATTTCTATAACTTTATTTAAGTCATTAATTTTTTTTTTAAAAGGACCAGAACTGATCCTTGTAGCCTCCCTCTTGATACTTTTCTCCCAAACCGACTGGTACTCTTTGTGTACTTTGAGTAAGCTACTTATCTAGTTGTCACACAATTCAGACTGTGCTTAACTGCCATGTTAATCAGCATTCCTTAGGCACTATTGTCAAATGTTTTAGAATATATTATATCCACATCTGTATGTTTTCCAATATGCTAGGTCTGTAAGATAGCAGTCAGGAATAAGGATTCCAAAGTAACCCCTTTATGTTTCATTGAAGGAAGCATGTCAAGTATACCCCAAATATTCTAGGGAACTAATTGTATATAAATGAAGGGGTTGCCAGGTTTGAACTGTATTCCTGTGAGCATATATTATCTGGATAAACAGTTATTTATATCTATATATGAATACTTGACCAGGCAACATATTTAGATTTGAACATTAACTTATTCTACTGCTGATTGTTATTAAAATAATTCTTTTCTTCTTTTTTCTTCTTTCTGACATTTATAGGACTACCTAGGAAAATACCTAACTATGAAAAAATGTCTCACTAGCTTATTGATTCATTTTGGACTTTCATGGGAAAGTGAAAGATGAAAAATATCTTACCCATAGGCTTTATGTTCACATTTGACATATACTGAGAACATCTGACTGTAGTGGGGGCCCTTGGTACCTGCTGTTGCTGTTTCTTTACTTGGTATTTTTCTTGGATTGGATTTGCAGCCAAATGGTTGTAATTGACCCTCTGTTGGGACAAGTTAGCCTATGAACATATGCTTTTTCTTTTTATTAAAAAAAAGGTTCACAAGTAAAAGGAAGGGAGAGAGAAATATTATCAGTATTTACTTTAAGTTGCCTCCATTTCCAGTTTTTATGGCAGGATGCCAAGGTTCTGTCAGAAAACAGAATTTCATCTAAATCCAGCTCCTGAAGAATAGACAAGTTGAATTCAAGTTGAGCAAAATACAAAATGTCAGACACCAGCAGATTAAATCCTTTTCTTTAGCACACCTGAGTATGATGGGAAAATACTGTATCCGAAATATAGGCAGTCAGGCATTCTTCTCCAGGGCAGACATTAATCAGTTTGTCATATATCATCTGAACACCAACGACTAAATTATAACTGCGGATATGCAAGCCCCCAATAGTCCTTTACCTCAGGCCAAGTATTTCTAAGCTAAACAGACTCCAGACCAAGGTTGAAGAAGATCTGGCTACACATTATAAATCTGTATGAACAAACCCATTCTCGTTCACAAATAATCTAGTTTTCAAGAAACACCAGACAAAGGGTTCTCTAGTTTTAAACATCATATTGAGGAAGAAAAATAATACAATGGGAATCAATTGTCAGTCTGGCTTTTTTGTGGGGAAAATTATGATCAAGAGCCAGGATGACTCTTTCTGATTTTAAGATGAGAAAATGAAACCCTCCCTTGAGTTCTTCAATTTCATGCTCAATGTACTTGCAATTTTGGCTGTGCCTCCCTAGTATTTCTGTCCATACTCTGAAGTTCTTTGACAGAAAAGATTCACCAAGACAATATCTATTATTCCTTTTAAAGTAAAAGAAAAAAGTGGGGCTAGGCAGAGAAATTTTACTTCTGATTTTTAAAATTAGTTCAGGTGGTAATAAAAATGAATTGTAAATAAGGTTTCAACCATAGTTTCCTTAAAGAAAGAAAGCTGTGTTCTATGGGGCACCACAAGTATTGATTACATAAAGTCAAAGGTTCAGGCAGGTCTCACTGCACTGACTTAGAAGGCTGTCAAAAAAAGAGGAAGGATCGGCAATTCCTCTGAATCTCCAAAGAGCAACTGTCAATCAGAACGGTAGTGCTAGCCTATGTAGTACAGGTAGTCCTCAACCACAGTTGTGCCCAAAATTTACACTGCTAAGTGAGACATTTGTTAAGTGAATTTTGCCCCATTTTATGACCTTTCTTACCGGCCTTGTTAAGTGAATCTCTGCAATTGTTAAGTTAGTAATAGGGTTTCTAACTAAGACTAGGATCCTGCAACCATCATAAGAATGAACCAGTTGCCAAGCATCTCAGTTTTGATCACATGACTATGGGGATTCTACAGCAGTCATGTGTGAAAAACAGTCATAAGTCACTGTTTTCAGTTCCATTGTAACTTTGAACGGTCACTAAATGAACTGTTGTAAGTCAAGGACTACATTTATAAGGCAGTATGTCCGGTTATATACAATCTTTTATGACTATCACTTGAATGTATCTCACAGCATCCCTTCCTAAATCTCTAATTCAGAAGATAGAGGAATGACTTTCATAAGTCTAGGTTTCTGTTGTTTTCCCATCATAAATTTTACCCATACCTATACTAGTCTGACCATTTAAAAAATATTTTATTTTAATTCAATAGTTCTTTGTATACATTGTTATGTCCAGTTTCATCTACATTTTGCAAGCCAGTTTTTTTCATTGATATTTACACTTTTTTTCATGAATATATAATTTTTTGTGAATGTTTTCTCATATGCAGTATATAAAAACTGCACTGAAAAATTCAGAGAAGAACCACCTTTGAAGAATAGCTATGTTTTCTCAAATATCAAATATTAAAATGATATTAATGCACTTCTCTTCCATCCCTACTTCAGTCCTTATTCAGTGTAGGTCCTATATTTCAGTTGAGCATGCAAACAAGGAAGATATTCAGTGCCAAAGAACAACCTGCTAGATATAAACATTTTCAAACACTGTTGACTTGCAAAGGGGAAAAAGGAGCCCATCTTCCTCAGTTGAAATGACTTCTAGAGTCCTTTTGAAACAAATTGTCACCAATCTTCATTGTGAAGCTGTCCCTACTCCTCCTTGGACACCTCTCACCCAGGGGTGGGTTTTATTTACCTCCGCTACTGGTTTGCAACGGGAGCACACGCACGCACTTCTACACATGCTCAGATCGTCCATGATTACATCCGGGCTGGTGGCCGGAGCCTCCCGCCGCCATTACTACCGGTTCACAAGAACCAGAGCAAACCGGGAACAACCCACCGCTGCTCTCACCAGAAAAGCTCAGACAGAACAAAAATTAAAGTTCAAAAAATGTTAATGTTCATTTTTGTTTTTTTCCTTTCCCTTTTCTTTCTGATCAGGAAGAAAACCTAATTTCTGCCATAGATTTGATACCTTAATTTCTTGCAGACAAGAGCTGTATAAAACTAATGGCATTAATGATCATCAACAAATTATATCAGTTTGACCATAAGTCTAATTTTGACTATTCAAGTATGTTTAATTGCTGCAATCGTCTTTCTTTCTTTCTTTCTTTCTTTCTTTCTTTCTTTCTTTCTTTCTTTCTTTCTTTCTTTCTTTCTTTCTTTCTTTCCTTCCTTCTCTCTCTTTCTTCCTGTTTCCATAGAGTAAATCCATTTAATTCCATCTCTTCGTGTGGGGAAAAGCTGACCATTGCATGACAAGGAATGTTTCCCTTTGTAAACCCCCCCCCACTTCCTCTCAAATGTAGCTCCAGCCTAATTGAAATGTTTCCTATTAAGCCCAATCAAGGCAGCAATTATCTAATTACTCACTTATGCTTTTCCATCCCAAAAATTGCCCAAGCAAATATATTAGAATGGCATTGTAGTTTTTACATGTCCATTTTTTAAATGGAAGAGATACATTTTTTTAACCAGTCCTTTTTGCAACATCTTCAAGTGTTTTCTCATATAAACACAAGTGAGAGAGTATGCAGTGTGTCCAATCACACTTGGCCAATAAAAGAATTCTATTCTATTCTATTTAAGTGGCAAAACCACTATGCACTGAAGTTATTAAGAAAATATACACCCCTAAAAATAATGACATATTCAGAGTGAATGATCTATTACAAACAGTATATGCCTCCCAAATGCAAACAAATAAGCAAATAAGCATACCAGATTCACAAGTATGTTTTCCAAATAATTCAAAACAAAGCATTGATGAACATCAGAAGTTGAATAGTATAAGGGATCTACTCAGTTGGGTATTATTTTACTATGGAACCTTTCACATGACATAGTAAACCATAATATGGATAATTAACATAATGGTAAATAATAGTTAAAGTATGGTTAATAAATCACAAGAAGAAATTGCATCTACAGTACGCTAAAAGAACCAGCATATTGTATCATGAGAATCCAGAAAATGGTCCAGTTTAAATAATCATCTATTTGTGAAGTTCCTTAGTTTTTTTCTTTTTAATTTAACCCTGAATGAGAACTTAGCAAAACATATATATTTCAAATTTTGTATTCTACCCTATCATATACCACAGAACATTTAAAAACTCTGCTATGTATCTCCACAGAAATGTAGCTTTCCTGTATGTATACAAATGTGTTTTAGAGGGTGGAGGATGGATATACACTTCCTTTCCTTTCCTTTCCTTCCCTTCCCTTTCCTTTCCTTTCCTTCTTCCCTTCCCTTTCCTTCCCTTTCCATGATAAAATGGAAAGGCATGTGATACCTATGACTACACCACTTGCCCATTAATACACCTCACCAGGAGTTGTTTTAACATTCCAATACCATGAGCAGATTTGGGCAGCTGCCATTTTAAAAACAAAATTATTTTTCTCGCTCCCTTTTAATTTTTTTAACCCTTCGAATTTATGCTTCTAAGCTCAGGACAAGAAAAATGTAAAGATCAGGGTCAAAAACTTCAAAATATACAGTCATAGAAATAATATATGAAACAAATTGGTGTTACAAGGCGAAGGGAACTCATCTGGTCTCATGTAGCAAAACAAGACTCTGAGCATCTTAAGAACAGAATAATTTTTTTGACAGACTTTCTTGGAGAAGAATCTGACTAGTGTAGTAGAAAGTATAAAACTGAATTTAGACTGGATGATGAAGTACATAACAATACATAGATATAGGTGGTTCAAGTGCTTAAATACAGTCAATTTTAAACTGTAGGGGATTGATATTGGTGAAGCCGAGGGACGCCAATGCATACAGGGATATGTGATAGTAGATTAGATTAATTATTCCTTTCCTCTAAAAAGTATAAACAAATGTGCATTCAGCCAGGATTGCTGCAGTTACCTCTCTTCTGCATGATTAGCAAAACTGTTCACTTGTAACAATAGTAAAGGGCTGGCAAGCCTAATCTGTACAATTTACCACAATGAATCTCAAAGAAAACATGATGTCAGTGTTTTGATGTAGGTGGTCTCTGAAGGCAATATGTGGATTTCATAGAACACAGATTTAATTTAAAATGTATATGGAAAGAGGCACTGCCTAGGCCCGGCACAAACCACAAAGATACAACCTCTGTATATAGATGTTTAACCTGTAACAGGACACATTCCTTAAAATTAAGGTTTAAATTACTCCCAGAGGAACAGTTGTCTAGTCAATTCCACAACTGGATAACTAAATTACAGTATTAGTTTGCCATTAGCTATTTATGATATTTAAGAAAGTCAACTGGCTGCAAGCAAGTCTATTATCTTTAACATAATTCTGATTAGTTATGTTACATTATTCCTCACCCCAAAAGGATACCTAGAACTGTACATTAGATACTTAGAAACTCATCCCTTGGTTGTCCAATTCTCTTTTCTTTTCTCTAAAGATACAAGTCCCTTATTGTAAAGTAGAGATTTTGAGACCACTGAACTTATTTTTATCACATTGAGATATCAAATGTTCAGACTATCTTAAAGAATAAAAGTGTCAAAACATTAAATAAATCATACTTTTATATAATAGAAAGCAATATTTTACTTTCCATGGAAGATTTAGGGCTTTTTGTTTTAGCTTTCTGTTAATTGTAACAAAATAAGTATGAAAGACTTCATAGTAGAAGATAATTTTACACTTAAGGTCTGCTATTTGGTCATGCTAGCTGAGATTATCAATTGTGAAGTCAATCAGTATAGATTTCAATGCAATTAAAATGATAATAGTTCTAAATGGCAAAGAGGCTTTCTGCCTTAAATGCAGAAAGCTGCCTGCAATGACAGCTAATGGCATGCTTGTAGGAAACCTTGGGAAAATCCAATTGTTCCATGAGCAGTTATTCAGCTATCTGAAATTCCTAGAGAAAGCAGATCTTTGACATGGGGAAGAACTGGAAACTGTGTGGTAGCTGTACGAAGCCAAACCAGTGATATTCAAGTAGAAGAATGAAGTGGCTATTATGAGTGAATTCAAATACAGGCAAAGGATTAGGTTTATTCTATTGCTGATATTTTATATGGCAACAAAGCAAGGGTGGCAATGGTCCTCTGATGCACAGGGGAAAGATGAGAGAGCGAGAGCGGGGGTGGGGGAGAGAACTTTCTAGAAATAGACTATGACCGTGATGGCAAACCTATGGCACATGTGCCAGAGGTGGCACGCATAGCCATATCAGAGGGCATGCAAGCTCAGCTCCCGTGCACATACGTGCACCAGCCAGCTGATTATCGGGCCTTCTGGGCCCACTGGAACTAGGGAAACAGGCTGTTTTCTGCCTCCGAAGGGCCTGGAGGGGGAAAAGGCCCCCTTTTCTCTCTCCCCAAGCTCCAGAGCCTTTCTAGGAGCTTGGGGAGGGCAAAAACGGCCTTCCCCACTCCAACCCCCGTGCCGATCAGGCGCAAAGCGCATGCAGGAAGAGAACCGGTAGGAAAGGTAAGTAGAACCCACCCCTGATTGTCTCCCTCAGAAAAAGAGATTCTGTACATAGAATTGATCATTGTGGTCCAGTTCTCCCTATCCCCAAGAAAAGGGGGAGGGCAAAGTTGAAGTTTATTCTTGAAGGTAATCTACATAATAAACTTATATCCATATGGGTCCCATTTCTACTAGGTGCAAATCTGATCGGTCAAATCAGGCATCTCCCTTCTGGCCCGGAGTCCTCAAAGACTGTTGCCTGGCTAGACAAAGTTTTCAAGCCACAGGAAGAAAGGGGGGAGTTTCATAGGAAATAAATAATCAGGCTTCTGTGATAGAAAATCAGGTTGCTTGTTTCCTGAGTAGGAATGTAAGAGATACAAAAGTGAAAGTGAAAACCAATTGTGCCATTTGATATGGCTGTGAGTTTGTGAGAGGTCCGCAACAATTACAGAACATTACAATTGTTCACAGTGAACACTTTAGAATTTGGCTGACAGTAAAATTCCTTTGAGGAGATGGTGCCATTTTTGAATGGCACCTTGATTAGCAAATCAGCCTATTAAACTATCAAAATGCTTGCCAACATATTCTGGAAAAATATGATTCATAAGTCATTTGAAGACTGAGGAGTTCTATGCAGGCCAAAAATGCTCACTGTGTATTTAAGCTCTTTATAAGTGTTAAAGGCAGTTAAATATTCATGCAAATTATTATATGATTCCAATTGTAGATTGTACTGAAGTCCAGTTTATAAAAAGAAAAAAGAAAAGGGAAAGTTGGAAAGGATAGTAGGTTCTCCTTTATGCATGCAGTTACAGAGTCTAGTAAATTACCCAGCATCAGGATCCACTAGGGCAGGGGTCGGCAATCTTAAACACTCAAAGAGCCATTTGGACCTATTTCCCACAGAAAATAAAACATCGGGAGCCACAAAACCCTTCCCATGCCTGACTATTTCCTGAGCGACCACAAAACTATCATATGTAGTTAAATTAAATGTTCTATTTTCTTCTGAAACTTTTCTTTTCTTGGATTTATCCATGGTTGGCTTACTGGGGTCGAAAAGCTCAATAAATTGTGTGCCGGTGTTGCACATTGGCGGTTGTGACACATATTTTGAGCAACAGGGAGCCGCAGCAGAGGGATGAAAGAACCACATCCGTCTCCAGAGCTGTGGATTGCTGACCCCTGACCTACACAATAAGTATTACTGTGGGATCTTCTTGTGACTGTGATCACAGTTGCTGCTTATGAACTATCATGTGGACACTAAAACTGGCATGACTGATCATACATTTAAGAAATGGGGAAGGGGGGAGATATGACACACTCATTAACAGCCCTTCCCCTCTTGATTTGATCAGCAAGCTCTCTAACTACTAGCCAGCGTACCTATTTGCCAGGGGAGGGCCAGAAACTGTAATCTAATCTAATCCATTGAAGCATCAATTCCATACAGAAACATTCAATATGATGCCTTAACAAGTCTGGACTTGTCCTTAAAGCTTCTAGCTTGGGAGCTGCTATTCTAAAGCATAAGGATGCATGGATGCTTACTGATGTGGAAAAACTCTACATCATAACCAGATTTTTTTAAAAAAAGAAAGTGGCAGAGTTAACTAACGTATGACAGAGAAGCTATCGACCATAGTTGGCTAAATAGAGTTCATATATTCAATGGCAGTCTAATCTGCCTATTCAACAGATGCAGAAGAGAGCTTTAAATTATTGCTTTACAGCTCGAGTTTGTTCCAGTACTGAGGAAAGCAATATAAATACGGTATAAGCAGATCTTTGCTCTCTCCCAGCTTTTCAAAAGCAGCATGCCTTTGTTGCTAGTACTAATACAGGTAGTCCTCATTTAGCGACTACAACTAGGACTGGCCATTCAATCATTAATGATGCAGTCACTATATGAAACCAGCTATACTTAAATGATCTTGCTTCAGCTCTCCTTTGCTTTATAGAGGTGCAGAGGACATAAATGCAAAGACTGATAAAATTACTTTTTCATCACTGTCACAACTGTGAATGATTGCTAAATGAAGCAGTTGCTAAATGAGGACTATCTGTATCCAAAAAGGAAGGGCCAATACTTTGCCTTGTTATTGGAAAGACCTTGGCTCAGTTAATGATGCACATACTTAAAGAATGGGCCCAGAGCTAGTTTCCTTGCTTCCTGAAGGAATGGGAATCTGTTGCTCTTTTGAACTGTTAGGAATGCAGTTTTCTTAACTCATGACCACAGGTTTAGTTGGGGCTGATGGGAATTGTCGTCCAATATTTTCTGATAAGGAACAGTAGTTTTCTACTTAGAACAAAATTCCTTGGTGCATTCAACCATTTGCTGAGTCACTTATTTTTTTTAACTCCTGCGATGACATTCACACAGCTCATTTTGTCTAAAGCAGATCAAAAACAAAACAAAATAGGAAAGCTTCTATACTATTCCTGCAGACAGGTGGGGAGGAATGTTTTCCATAAGAAAAAAAGAAGAGTTGAGAACTGAATTTGGATCTGTACTTCTTGCACCGTTCCCAAAATTAAACACCTCATATTTATTTGGTTCAATGAATTAAAAAAACCCAAACATTTAAGGTTGTGGCCAGCATTTCTAAGGCAACATTTTCCACATATTTTAGTCCTCTATCATGGTTTTAAACATTCTTTCTAAATGAGAGACATTTAAAAAGCATCCTCTTGTATCCTGGATGGCCCTGGGCAATTTTGTCACACCTCACCCTACATGAACCAAAATTGCATTTAAGCCACTTACGTGCCGTTCACATCAATGTCCTGCAAAGAAAGATCAATCACGGCTGACAAGTTCTGTTTAAAGAAAACCTGTATCTCAGCACTAATTTTGCTCACCAAAGATCAGCAAATAATATTACCCAGTAGTCCCAGGACACAAATGTGAAAATCAACAGTCCAAATAACTTTTAATGATTAACACAAAGTAGCACTATGACACTGGTGATGAACAGAACAGCTATTTAACACTGGCCTTTTACATCCCATGACAGTATTTTTTTTTTCAAGATAGCTTCAGGAGAAAAAGGGAACCAAACTGGAAAGATAATTAATTATAACACCCACATGTTTCCTGCCATCTTCCTTGCTCTCCCAAAATGGTCAAAAATTAGATTTTCTGTCTTAAGTCAACTAACAGGAACAAGCAAAAAAATGGGTTTCCCCCTTCCCCCAATTGCTCCAGACAAGCTGCTGCTTTCACAAGAATGCACCTTTCTCAAACATAAGCAGCAAAAAAAGCTAACAAAGACCGATTATTTTTTATTTTCTACTTTCCACATCAACCAGTCTGTTAAATAATTAATGTTTATCACAGAAAGCCATATGACAGAGTGCCCTGAGAAGCATATGCATTATTGCTGCAGCCTCCCTAGGATGGCGTGCGTGCTTAAAATGGGCACTGTACCGTAGCTGCACATGGCAAGGGAATCTTCAAAACAATGGGGGAATTCTAGAGTAAAGAACATATTGGATTCCTTGTTAAGGAAGCCCCAGAACTGCAAACATTTACTTCTACATGTAACACGAAGAAGGCTATTAGTATGCCACAATCCACATTGCCATACTGATGGTTACCAAGGGTTGCCTAGGAATTCTGGGAGTTGTAAACGACAAACTTGATTTATGCTTTACGAACAGCTGACTAGAGTGTCACATTTCTGAGTGTCTTTCTCAGTGTGCAAATATGCATGCAAGGGAAATCCTCTCCTGGAGACATGCAAAGGTTAACAGCCAAGTCATAGCACACTCTTTCCTGCCCACAGAACAGATGCACAGTACTGCACATGCCAGCAGCTACTACTAGGTGGTTCAAGATCAAAGGCCTCATGCAACCAGAAAGTAAACGCCTGACAGGCTCACCTCGTTTTAAATAAACTCAGTCCATCCGAAACTACCCTAACAAAAAGAAAAACTTACATGAATTCCTTCTAAACCTGAAGCTTTAAGTCAGGTACTTCTCAGTCTTAATCAATTATAGCTTGGAGACAGAAACAAAGAGGGTGAAGGCCTAAGACCCTCACCATCTAAATTTTGGGTAGGGGATGGAGATGGATTTGGCTGGAGAAAGCAGAAAGGAAGCGAAGTATCATTTGATTTGAGTTTTGCCTCTCAGACTTGGCACATGTATTGAATTCCCTCATCTTAATTAAACAAGACTGTTCCCATATGTCTTTATTCTGTAACTTCAGAATTTCCTCCCTATTTTATTTTTAAAAGCTAACCTTTAGCATTCTTTGCAGAGAAAGCGGGGGTGAGGGGAACCTTATGTATTTCCTGGTCTGTAGTTCCTTTGGCAAAGGATTTCACATGCTTTCAATTTCAGATCTAGAAAGACCTGAAATAAATAAAGGCAAGAAACTGGCTTTATGAATACAATTACAGACAAACACCTTTTGGAAAGGGAGTGGGGAGGGGGGTAATATCCAACTATATCAACTTGCTTTACTGTCTGGGCATGAATTCACTTAAATTGATTCATGGAAATTAAAAATATAGACACCAAATACAGAACAATCTATAGTCTGAGGGAATAAAAGAACCACAGAAAATATAGAGGTTATGGGGAAAGTAATGCTGTTAAAATACGTTGTATTTAACCCTAAAAAACACTCTAGTTTTCAATAGTCTGGAAATAAGTCATACACATTTGTACAGAAAAAAGAAAGTATTTCTTTGCCTATACTTAGTGCAACTACTGTATTTTCAACTGCCATGCGAAACTGGATCTAATCTATAAACATTTGCATCTCCTGAAACCACCTTCTAATTTACAACTTAAGTTGAACAAAACAAACCACAGGTTTTGAGGAGGGGGTAGAAAGCACAAAGGCTTTGTGGTTGCTGCATGGAATTCCCCTGCTTAAAATACAAAAAGATACATCACAAAAAGGACTGCAATAAAAAATAGGGGCTAGGGAGATGGGGGATAATACCATATAAAACCATATAATGACAGTTGCCTGGAGGACCAGAAGTTAAATCTTCATGATTATGTCTGAATAAAAAGAAGGAAAACTGGAAGAAAAACAGAAGGTTGATTCAATTGGGTCCAAGATACCTATTCAATAAAGGAGAAAAATTAAACATAGCCCCATCTCTTCTCCACTCCCCAAATTGCACCCATCTTCAGTTTATGAATATCATGCCAATCAATCAGGCGTAAAAACCTTTGACAGAATTTTTAATTCCCTTCCGCTCTTTTTCTTCTTCCATCTGCCTCCCCCCCTTTTTTTTTCTTTTCCACAAACACGCCCTGATTATGGAGATTAGTAATAATTTGTTTAGAAGTATAGAGAGACCAACCAGGGTGGGAAAAGCTGGTTACCAATGAAAAGGGGGGGAAAGGAGCACTTAAAGAAAACTAGGGCTCACCTGTTTACTTTCCATCTCATTTTTCCTTTTACAAACAAGCACCTTTAACATGCAAGGAAGCCCAGAAGCTCTAACCACCGGCCTCAATCCACCTTCACTTTGTTTTATTTATTTTTGTAAAAAAGATTTTTGAACAAATAAACAACTCAGCAATCAAATAGATAGATAGATAGATAGATAGATAGATAGATAGATAGATAGATAGATAGATAGATATAGATATAGATATAGATA
>JANHFM010002420.1:80369-93420 GCA_032468115.1 Grayia smithii | reverse complement strand
GGGGAATTCTGGGAGTTGAAGTCCACACATCTTCCAGTGGCCAAGGTTGAGAAACACTGACCTAGGTGGTAGATGCTGTTTTAAGATGCAACAACTGCCATACTTGCCTGTAGACACTTTGTTACTGGCTGCCTCAATTTCACCAGTCTGTGATGTAATAAACATTTGATACATCCAAATAGTTCCACTTCTTGCCATGATAACGAAAGCAAGGAATAATTTACTTTCATTAGGATTATAGGTCATCCTCATTTAGCAACTGCCTCATTTAGTGACCGTTCACAGTTACAACAGTGATGTGATAACTTTGTGACCAATCCTTGCATTTACAACCTTATTTTAGTCTGTCAAGAAAATGAAAGCTGAAATAAGATTATATGCAAAGTTGTGGTTTCATTTAGTGACCATTTCATTTAATGACTGAGTTGCTGACCCCAATTATGGTTGTGAAATAAGTAACACCTGTATACTTTGTGATTTAATATGAGATCTTGCCGGGGTACAGATTTTCATTCCAATTACCATCTCCATTGTACACTGACTTGAACTGTGCAGAGTAGTCATCTGGCTTAATTTACAGCCAACAGCAACCGTATTATCTACCCAGCTAATTTTCATAGTCCAAAGACTGACTAAGGCTTTTAGAAAACCTTTGGCCAGGCAGTAGAAAACCTGCTCCAAGCAGTCAGAAAATGTTTTATTCATCTTGTTCCTGTTCAGAAAGCTGTTCTTTTACTGCGTAGGTTGAAGGTTTCTAAAGGTGAGTATGTAGTGAGTTCATTGATATGCAGTACTGAGGTAAGCAGTTCACAGAACAGATGCATGCAAGGCTCCTCTCTGCCAGTTTTGAATGTAATCTTTAAAAAATTAAAATCGAATAAAGTCAAGGCGAACAGGAAGCCTAGTGATGCAGAAAAGGGTCCCTGTGGCATTAAAACATTTCAACACCCCTTCCACCAAAAGAGGGCAGGGATGACAACCCAGGTGGCATCTCTGGAGGGTGTCATTTGTTTGGTAAAAAATATTCATAAACTTCAAAATAGAAATTCAACATTATCATGCCGCAGACTCGTTAAAAGATTGATTTGGTTATATCCAACTCACAAAGGAACACATGATGGAATAATTGTTTCAGTTTCTTATGCCATAGTAGTTTCCTGAGATCATTATTCATTCTGAATGGCAGCACTAAAATGTGCTCCACCGAACTGCATTGCATGTGGATGTGTTCATCCTGAGTGGGTGGGCCCAATGGCGTCCCCGGGAATATTTAAATGAGGAATGGCTCCCCAAAGTATTAGAAATGGTGAATTTCAGAAATTCCATTTATCATATTTGTTTCATGAACTGTTCTTGCATTCTCATTTTTTTAACATTATGTAGGAATAAACATCAGCCATTTTTTTATCAGTTTTCCAGAAACAAATAAAATATGATTTTCTTTTCAGAACTGCAAATGAGGCAGTGTTCTTTATTCCTATGCTAGTTATTTCTCTTCCTCTTCCAATTTAAATTAAAATTCAATAATTTCTTAGCAAAAAAATCACTGTCATAGAATAGGGAATAAGTTCAGTTGCATCCATAGACCAATTTACTAGGGAGTCATCCCTACACACTTAATTTCAAATAAACACTGCTAGAGAACTTGGAATTAATCATTTTAAAGGCTTTTCAATGTTCAGCTTTCACTCTGACTCTGCTCAAATACCATCTTCGTTTTGCAGCAGCCTTTTTTTTTAAAAAACTAGGCAGAAAACGTGGTCAAGCTGGTGTTTGACCTTTGACAAAAGTCTGGCCTCTCTCTGGCTTTTCCTAACAAACTAGGGCCAAGACAATAAGCTGCATTATAGCTATTAGTTAGGTCAATATGTTTCTCCAGGAAGACCTCAAGCTGAAAAGCCAACATGCCTGACAACCACAACCAAGATACCAAAGGTCCAGGCACTAGTCTTTGGAAAACAAATGGAAAAGCACACATGGCCACATCTGGAATCCTAATGGGCCACCAATGGTTCTCAGCTTAAGAAAGAATTACCACTGTTATTTTATCATCCCTAGTGCTAACTTAGCTGTTTATGTACAGCAATAAATGATTTTTTAAAAACATATTTGGGTCATTATGTCATATACCACCAGCAAGTAGGATTGTTTTATTGTGCTTGGAATAAAAATACACTGCAATACCCAGATGTTGGGAGAGGTTTAAAAACTCTAGCTCTTCTGCCCTCAATCCTGTCAGCCAAATTTTTAAAAAGTAAATTGAGAACTTTATAAATTGTACACTGATCTCAACAGTAACATTTGCAGCAGTGTATTTTCTCAAAATACTTTGTCTTACCAATTGCTATATTGTTGCAATAATGTTAAAAACATGATTGCATAAAAAATTCTAATGATAATGAAATCTACATTTTAAATGAGTTAGAAAGTCAGAAACAGACTTTTTTTTTTACTTCTGAACCCCAAACAATTTAGGCAGATATCTTTAATGACATAGTGAGATAATTACTATCTTCCTCTCCAAAATTTAAGAAAATAGAGCACAAAAGTTTAAATTTCATTCCACTTCACCTATTATAAAGATGTCAATGTGTCACATGTGCTACTAATATTGAAAATCTTTAAAACAACATTAAATGGATATACTGAAGGTCTGTCTTAACGAATGTTCCCAATATAACATTCACTATCACAAAAGTTTCAACTGCATTTTTAATCTTGCTCTTTGTACCTCCCAATTTATAATTCTACTGTTTGTCATTTATTTATTTCGTCCTTTCATATACTTGCCCAATAGATGTGCAATTCAGCCACTATACAGGCTTAAAGACAAATAATCAAAAAACACTTGAGTATAATAAAAACTATCGCACCAAAGGCAACTGTAAACCTTTCATAATAAAAAAGTCACGACTGGTGACCCAGAGTTCAGAGAGAAAAAAAAACCCAAGGTTTCGTGGCCTTTTACAGGCAAAGTAACAAAGAAGGTATGTCCTCTGGATTTAGAACCTGGAGCATTCTCAACATATAAAACAGTGTTTTTGAAAGTTTACAAGAATGTAGCATAACACTGAGGAGAAATAACCAACCACTTATCACTATGCCCCAGTTTTACAAGAAAGAGGAACCTCAAATAATGAGAAAGCAAAACCTTTTATAGAAATGAAATATAGGGTTAGAAGTTGGGAAATTTTGAAGTTCTGACGTGGCCAGTTTTGGGGCTGCTACACAAGTCCTTGTATGTGTATTTGGGATTATTTAAACTGTTAGGCAAAGCAGCCCTTTCTGGAGCAGTAGCAGAGCAGGGAAAACCTATCTCCCATTAAGAAGATGGAAAGTTGGGGAAATCCAGGGAGTGTCCCTCAGTGAGGATGGAATGTTGGGGCTTCTTCCCTAGTTTTTTTTTTTTTTTTAATTATTTCAACTTATATCCCACCCTTCTCTGGAGACTCAGGGCGGCTTTACAATTTCGTAAGCACAAATTAATGTGCTTAGCCGTAGCCTTCATTCCTTGTATATGCCTGCTTATTAGGGCTTTTGCCCCCCACCCCCAAGCGGCATTTTTACAAAGTCAGCTTATTGCCCCTAACAATCTGGGTCCTCAGTTTACTTACCACGAAAGGATAGTTAGGGCTGCCCAGATTGTTCTGTATGTGGGTGAGTGAGTTTTCTATTTTTTGGTTCAAATGGTATTGCAGGTGGCTTTATCTGAGGGCAGGATGGGTTAATTTAGGTCTAATAGAATTAGGAAAAGGGAAGAGTTGGGTTTGACCCCAGTCACATCCACCAGGCAGGGAGGAAAATGAATGCAGCTTCTATTTTGTTTGTTACTTTTTTTTTTCACCAATGATACATAACTGCCACCAAGGCAAAGCCCTAATTATTTGTGCTGCTGCATTTTGGACCACTTGTAGTTTCTAAGTAGTCTTCAAGGGCAGTCTCATATACAACATGTTGTTGTAATCCATATGAGTGACCAAGGCATGAATGTCAGTAGAAATTTCCAATTCAGGAATAGGTACAAGTGGCCCAAAATATGGATTTGCTTAAAGATCCAAGTCATGGCTGCTACCTTTTCAAGCAGGAGGTGCATATCCAGGAGCAGGATCAATGATATTTTAATATCCAGGCCTGAAATCCAATTGAAAGGAATCCAGATAATCCATTTTCTACAGAGATTTCTTAAGCTGCAACCAGTTTCAACAATCTTTCATCTTGGAGAAAAAGGTCAGAAATTGTCAAAATCATTGGTCCAGCAATGACTTCTTAAGGAAGGGGCAGACTAACCTTCATTAGAGAAGTCAGTTATCTTGCTTCCAGGCTGAATTTACCACTAATCTGCATCATTCATACATCACCGGACAGGCCTTGACCAATTAGAAGGAACATGAATTAAATATAAAGGGTGGCAGTAATAGCAACTCTGATGATCTGTGGACATACTCGGGGCCAAGATTTACTATGATCATTGGTATTTATTATATGACTACCAAGTTATATTTTTCTCTGGGCAATATCGTTTATCATAATATGATAAAATAGTAGGCAACATTTTTTCCAGTAAAGGGAAACAATTTATAAGCAAGTCTTTCCCAATTCCTCCTGCTATATTAGCTGTCTACCAGCAAACTTTACCTTACATTTTAAGTGTATACTAATTAACTGCATAATGAAAGAATACATAATACCCCAAGTCTAGAGAAAGATTCACCAAAGTTTAATTGGAATCAATGCAATATAGAGAGATGTGGGAGCTCTCTTTTTCTACCTATGAAGAGTCATTAATTTAGAAAAACTATAGGGAGGCAACTGTAGATTGTTAGATCAAGATCTGTGGGGCCCAGAGACAAATGTGAGTGGTATTTGCAGCAATAGATTCCTTATTCCTTATTTCAATCTGTTGCTCTCTCTTCCAGCTTTCTTAATTATCTTCTTTCATTCCCTTTATCTGACTCTCTTGAAGAATAAAATTAAATTTACAGCTCCTTAAAAAAATCCCGAATGAAATGGTGGGCTGCCTAAAATGAAAGGACATTCTGAAATCATATGAAGAACTACAGTGTTCCTACTCCAAGTCAACAAATGTTCTGGTCAGCCAGTTTTAATGAAATTAGTAGGACTTACTGTACTTTGTACTTATGTGTTTACTTACTTTCATTGTATAAGTAAACACATATACAATTGTATTCTTAGCACAATCATCCTTTTTCTGGATTGGAATTAGGATTTGTAGGGAAGCAAATGCAAATTTAGACAAAGACTATGTTAGTTAAGTGGAAGATTAGATTTGTCAGACAACTGGCAAAAGGAGGATATGTCCTCCTCGTTGTCTTCAAGTTCTCTGTCCAACAGACATAACCTTAAAAATCAAATATATTTATGCTTTTTGTGTATCTCTTCCTGCACAGTTTTTCTATTAGGATCAGTGCTTTCCCAAATTTAACAGCAAATTAACAACTTTTACCTGAAATTGACCTTATCTGTTACACAATGTATTCCTTTATCTCCTAACCCTTCATGAGCCAAAGAGCTGGCACTAGACTAGAACATTCCTTTCCATTTGTATTCCCATTGTGTGTTTGTTTACTCATTTGTAACCCCTTCCTTCCAATGAATGTAAATATAAATATTAAACAATTAATTGATCCTCCTTTTCCTCCCATTTGTCTTCTTTTCCAATTGTACTTGCCTGTTCAGATATCTGGCAGCTCTAACTAAGCTATTTTCTGAGACTTTTTAAAGCTTATTTCTTGTACTTCATTAAATACTATTATATTTCACTTACTTTTTGCCACAATGTTTGTGATATGAAGCTGCCTATTTCATTCACTTTAGAATTAATGTATAACTTGGTTTCAGCTATGTTATATCTTTCTAACAGAAATACATATCCAAACTTCTCTCTGATCACAGTAACAGTAAATCTAAACTTCAGAAGTGGATGCTAAAAAATCTAACAATTTTCAAAAACATAAGGACATAATTTATAAGTACGTTACAACATTGCATGAATAAACATAAATTCCATGTAAATACATGAGACTCATTATTATTTACAAAATGTGACTTCAATGTTGGGGCAGTTGACTGGCTGGCTTGCTTTCTATCAGTGTCAAATGCCAACTACTCTTGAATGCCAATATACTCTCAAACACTAGAAGTTGCACTTAGTAAACATCAAAGTTATCAAATATCAGTTCTCGCAAATTCCCCAAATAAAGATTCAAACATGGGACAAAGTAATGTCATTTAATATTTGATAAAGATTCAGAGTCAACATTTATAGTTGGTAATTCCAGACAGACAAAATTGTTTTGATTCTACTAATCACCCCTTATTTTATAACTACTTTATATCATACGTGATATGATCAATTGTATTTTTGTTAGTAGGAATTATCTATGGAGTTTATCTATGGAGATTATCTATGGAGATTGTCAGATGTCCAGGTCATGATTGCCCCAAAGGTGCTTTTTCAAAAGGCAACTGGACTTTCTTGGGTTTTTTTCCTTGAAAACGTTTTGCTTCTTATCCAAGAAGTTTCTTCAGTTCGGAAGTAATTGAAAAAAAAGCACCTTTGGGATAGGAATTGTCATCACCTCCATTTTTCCAAATTGTGGTTAAAAAATACAGTTATTGGGAAAATTCACATAGATTTGATCTATTTTTCGATCATTTTGAATTTTAATGAGAAGTGATATATAAATGTTTTAAATAAATTTGCAGTTGTGTGCAATGGACTTAATTTTGATTGTAGCAGAAAAGTAGCATATCTTGCTGTATCCTGAGCAGTCTTATTTGCACATATGTAGTAAGGAGGTTTTAAAAAGAAGATTTAGTAAAACAGAATAGTTGATGTCCCTGTCATCATCAAGGGACACATTGATGTCTTGCATGATGTTGATGGACTACTGTATACTATGTTTAACTAATCTAGGCCGAAAAAGGCTTTAGAGAAACAGGCTGCCGATGAAGTATAATGAAGTTAAATTAACTCTGAAGTACTGCAGCAAGATTACTAAGCCTGCGTCCACATAACCCACAGCAGTAAGCAATGTGTTTAAAAAAATATTCACAGCAGCGTTGGTATTAAGGAACTGCTTTTCAAAACAGTGTTCTTCCTGCTTGCTTTTCCTTTCATAATACTCTCTGGGTAACCCTGATGTGCCCTGGAAAAACAGACATGTAAATCTGATACCTGGTACATGCCGATGAGTTTTGAAGTGAGTAAGCAGAAGGCAGAATGTGAAATGTCTTAGTCTATCCTGCCACAAGGCAAATTAAAAACACAGCTAAGAAACTTTCTTGAGGATTATCCTGATGTCCATTGATTCCATTGAGCTTTGTTTTAAAAAGTTTCTCATTTTCTATCTGTACAAAGAAAGCAGTGCAATCAGAATAAGCTATTCCTGTAAATTTGATTTTAAAATGTATACATTTAAAAACCAAACAATTCAGTAGGCAAATATAAATCAGATACGAATATTAGCAACATTTTCTCCAACTGTATTCGAGATACTTTCTTCCCTTTTGTAAATATGAATTAGATTTTAAATTTGTTGTTTTTTTATCCAAGGATTTGAAAGTAGGGATGGTCTATATAACAATTTCAGTATTACTAAGTTTCTCTATTTTATAGTCCATGTTCACATCAATAAATATTTGTAAATAGTCTGCATGAAAGTTCATATTCATTTAGTCCTATAATCTTCAAAGTGTCTTATATATTATCTGAAAAATAAAAAATATTTTATTTGAAAAGTGAAGATTTACAAATACAAATACTTTAGCTCATCTATTGGTTCTGGAATTGCGAATTAAGCATATTCACAAATTATTGTTATATATGTTATATTCTTGGATTTTTTTGTATTTTAGTTTTAGATTTTAAGAGATATGTTGCATTGTAGAGGCTTTTTTAGAACTGAGAAGTGAAGTCATGTGTATATTTTCTAATTATACTGGTTGAGATGATTATACTTCATATAAACCAAAATAAAACAATTAATAATGAAGAGAAGAAAAGCAGTTAAAAAACAGAATAAGGCAATACAAAGCAAAGGTTATTTAGAACAATGGGTTTTAAGTTCTGGCAAAAGACAAAAGAGAGCAGGTGTATTTTACCCTGATCTTGTCATCAGGACATTGTCAAACAAAAAGGAAGATCTGTACAGTACATGACTATGGATTTATTTTCTATGTGTTGCAATTAACCATTCTTTTTTATATGATTGGAAAAATAAAGTAACCAAGGAGACCTTGGTGGCTCACCTAATTAATGCTCTGAACTAACTGTTCAGTTTAGTTCCAGATGCCAGCAATTAGTGTTGGTTCGAATCTCACCAAGGCTCAAGGTTTACTCAGCCTTCCATCCTTTCGGGGTAGGTAAACTGAGGACCCAGATTGTTGGGGACAATAAGCTGACTTTGTAATAATGCTGCTTGGGCGGTGGGGCAAAAGCCCTAATAAGCAGGCATATACAAAGAATTAAGGGATTTGCTGAGCACATTAAGTTGTGCTCAAAGTTGTAAGCCACTCTGAGTCTCCAGAGAAGAGTGGGGTATAAATGGAATTAAAAAAAAATTTGGCCATCGCTAGCCTTGTCTGTACAATATATTTTACAATATATTTTCAGTTGTAGAAATCATTTCTCAGTTGATAAAACCCATTTCCCCTAAAATAAGACATCCCCTGATAATAAGCCCAATCAGGCTTGTGAGCGCATATGCTAAAATAAGCCTCCCCCCGAAAATAAGCCCTCCCCAAAAATATTTAAACGCAGAGCTGGGAATCAGGTAAGATGGCAAGAGGAGCCCCATCTTGCTTAACACACCCCAAAATAATAAGACCTCCCCGAAAATAAGGCCAAGTGCATATTTCACAGTTCAAAAAAATATAAGACAGGGTCTTATTTTGGGGAAAACACAGTAGTACTGGAATTTAACTCAAAACCATTTTACATTATCTTTCCAACACCCCACTCCCTAAGAGTAGTTCCTGTTTTATGGAAAGTTGAAGGGAAAATTTATGCTACTAAAAATATTCCATAGTGTTCTATTGTGAGATTAGCAGTTTTACTAATGTAAAAATGATAGGTAAGAGTACCAAAATCACGAGGGACTCATTAAAGATCAAGTTTTCAGAGATCATATTTTGAAATTCTCTGCAAGCAGAGATACAACATATCTCAGTTAACAACATACAAGTTAATGAAGCTTGCATTGAACATTGCATTCAGCAAAGTCCTTTTAGTCACTACTGGAAGTTTCTGCTTCCCTTAGTGTAAATCTTGCTCAGCAATATGAAAAGACAGCCAAATTGTAACAGTCTCCTGTTCTGTTCCAGTTATGTATTGGTTTACTCTGTATAGGAATGCTAGCATGGAATATGAAGCAAACTAAGATTAGTGGATGGGTTTCTCTGTCTCGCTCTCCTCTCTCCCCCCCCTCCTCGTGTGTGCATGTGTGTGCATGCGTGCATGCGCATACTGTCAGTTTGCCTAGCAATCAGAATCTCACCGGCCATATAACCACTAAAACTCACTCTGATAAACTACTTAGAAGTGCCTTACTGCTTGAGGGATACATTTCATTCTCCTTTCCCCTTTTGGGAGACAGAGAAATTTCTCTGATTTGGACTTTTCCAGAAATCATAAATGCTTTGAACTATACATATGCCAAAATTTCAGCTTCCTGGGTCTAAGAAAGCAAGGAAGAACTTAATGAGATCAAGTTTTGAACATGAGCCAACTATGTTGACATGTTACGGTTAAACCATAGGCAGCTGTCAGAGGTTAGCCAGAACTTGCCCAAGAGGATAAGAGTCAACAGAACAACCTATAAAGTAAAGCCAAAGATTACAGCCAAGATAGATTTGTTGCTTTGACTAGATCTCAAACAGGAAGCCTCTTATGGTTCTTTTGTCCAACATGGATCAACAAGGTCAGTCCTAATCTGAGAACATTCACTATCTGGAAGGTTTTCTAAATTATAATTCTAACAACTCATTATCCAGGGCAACTACAACTGAAAATACAGGGCTCTAGTTTCTGAAAATACTCATAGGTTTTACATACTTAGTTCATCAGGTGAGCAGCTGATGAATGCCTCATTGTGAATTAAGAACAGATATGAAATACATAGTGAAGGTTCTAGATCAAATAAATCCTAATAATACAATTATTTTGTCACTTTTTCATCATCACTCAAAGCTACCATTTTGCCATATTGAAGATGAGGCAAAAGTCTGAAGATATGGCATGCAGTCTTTTCTCCCAAAACTGTACAACTACCTTTACTATCTACCACCTGTGACATTGCCTCATTGTGCCGAAGATAACATTGATTCTAATGAAACTAGTATCAATTAAAGAAATGAACCTAACTTACATCTACCTAATGCGTATGCCATAGATCTGTGGCTTAATCTGTCTGTTTGTATATTCTCTTTAACTGTGACCAAATTACTTTATCCTTTTTTAATGTAATTATAAGCAAGAATTCTACAACAATTAGTCTTTTTCTGGATTTTGAAGATAATTCTCTAATGTTAACTGTTCTATATCTTTGAATTTCTTTGGAGATTCTCAGTCATCCAGGTCAAACTCCAAAAGGTGCTTTTTCAAGAGGCAACTGGACTTTCTGGTTTTTCTTTGAAGACGTTTTGTTTCCCATCCAAGAAGTTTTTTCAGCTCTGAAGAAGCTTCAGCTGAAGAAGCTTCCTGGATGAGAAGCAAAACATCTTCAAAGAAAAACCAGAAAGTCCAGTTGCCTCTTGAAAAAGCACCTTTGGGACTTTGAATTTTTTATTTCATTGGCCCCTTTCTTTCCTGGTATATTAATGATATGAACACATTATGGATATTATATAGTTTGCATAAATTTCAGCATATATTTTGCAGCACACAACACACAAAATTTGGTTTGTGACCATACCCATCCATTTCATCTCTTTCCTTAGGGCATAATTATAATTCTGCAGTGCAATAATATTTTACATGCGAAGGGCTTAGTTTCCATGCCAACAGTTTTATATACTGTAGAAGATTTCAGGAAGTTGACTTAAAAACAGAAAGGTGTTGGAGCTGCTGCTAATCAGAATAGACAATGCTGAGCAAATAAGTCATCTTCATGTGTTCACTATTTATTGAGAAAAGCGGAGAAAGAAAACATTTTCAGCTGTGCAAGTTCAGGGAACATTTTAGTGCTAACTTTTTTATTTTTTAATAAATCATACTTTGCATACCATCTGTCATTGCAATCACAACAATTTAGCCAGCTTGCCATATGTTTCCATGTGCTTCTGAAGTTAAATTTGGATTCACTTATGTTTACTACTTTCTGATCCAAGTATCTCCAGTGACATCAGAGGGAATGTACACATCTGGGAAGGGACTTACATAACAGCTGGAGGCCATGAAGGAAGGGAAGGCTCAAACATTTTGGGTGTGACCATGTAGAAATCCAAAGTGCTAATTACTCTTTAAGAGTTCATATCCATCTACCCTCCTACACATTATTAGAATAATTTATTAGTATATCTCATTGCAAGTCACCATGAAATATTTTTGGCTCTCAACTAGATCTGAGAAGTAATGTCAGCTATGGATTAAGTATATGACATACTTAATTTGCACTGTCAAATAAGGTGCATTGTGCCAAAAAGTACTGTAGCCTGTAAGCTCATATTATTGCAGAATGTTCCCCAGCCAGCTCTTCACACAGCAGATGTCAGGCTTCCTTCCCAAAGCACTGCAATGTTTACTGCCACTTTCATTTTTTTCATAATCAAAATAATGCATTCAGCAGGTCCCCTCAGTAGCAGTATGCAAACAAGCCATAAAACATATTTCTCAAGTGCAGCTGCACTTTCTGCTCTCTAGAGTCACTTGTTTCATGCTCCTCCAATTCTCCAGCGATCTGGAGGGAAGTGTAACAAGGGCTTTAGATTAGAAAACGTGGCCAAAAGTTTGCAAAAAAACATACCAGAATATTGATTGAATAGGATATTTGTTTGAGGGTGTAGCCCATCGGCTACAATTTTGTAATGTTTGTGCTTATACCGTAAAGATGCCATCTTCTCTTTTCAGACCAGCAATCCTCACGTCTACCATTAGTTTGCTACCCAAGGAGGTATCTTGTAAATCATATGTGGCCAAACAGAACACTGTCCTGAAGAAGCTACAGAAATTGTACCATACAAATTTTTAGCAACAAGCACTAACAAACAGAAATTTCTTGTTTTTCAACAGGGAATGGGAGGAAAGGAAAAAATGGCACACAAGACCAATTCCCACCCCCAAATAACTTCCAATTTCTCCCAATACTAACCAGCAACACAGGACCAGCTTTGTTCTGCTTCTGTGATCCTTAGATAACCCCCAAATATTTTTAAATACAAAAATAGATGCAAGTACCTGCCTAACACAACGCTGTCCTCTCTGCCTCAATTAGAAGTATATATTATTTAAAAAAAAACAATAGTAAATTAATTGAAGGATTTGCCTTTACTGGCAATAATCAAAACCTTTTCATTGGAAGAAATGTTGGCTTATGTTGCATCATTTTTATTCTGCCAAAAAGAAGTAACACTGGTGGAAGTAATGGCAGTAAAGGAGGATGAGCAGGAAGAGGAAAGACATTTAGGGGGAAGCTAATATTTAATAATGTTCTCTCTTTCTAGAGGCTTGATTGATATAAATCACCTTGACCTTCCATCAATGGAAAATCTATACTAGAGGCTGCAAGTTTTTTTTAATGAAATAAGCATTTCCATCCATAGAATACTTTTATTTGGCCCAAACCAATACATGTTAACATATAGTTTCTAAAATATATACCGTAAATTTAAATATCAATATTTAGTGAAAGATAGACTTACAGCCACCCATCATTAATTTTACAAACATGCTTCAGAGCCGAGGTGGTGCAGTGGTTAAAGTGCAGCACTGCAGGCTACTGCAGCTGACTCCTAGCTGCAGTTCAGCAGATCGAATCTCACTGACTCAAGGTTGACTCAGCCTTCCATCCTTCCGAGGTGGGTAAAATGAGGA
>JANHFM010002420.1:61998-72717 GCA_032468115.1 Grayia smithii | reverse complement strand
ACACACAGAGAGAGAGAGAGAGAGAGAGAGAGAGAGAGAGAGAGAGAGAGAGAGAGAGAGAGAGAGAGAGAGAGAGATGTACTTTCAGTCTTGCAAGGTTAATGCCAGCCTTAGGAAGCAATCCAGGTAAGACATACACCCAGAAATACTGTGTATAATTGTAACTTTATTTTGGCAAGTAGACAATATAGAAGCGACTGGAAGGAAAGGAAAAAGGAAAGGAAAAAAGGGAAGGGAAGGAAGAAAGGAAAGGAAAGGAGGAAAGGAAAGGAAAGAAAGGAAAGAAAAAGAAAGGAAAGGAAAGGGGGAAAGGGTAGGTAAGGAAAGAAAAGAAAAGGAAAGAAAAGGAAAATAGGAAAGGAAAGGAGGAAAGGAAAGGAAAGGAAAGGAGGAAAGAGTAAGTAAGGAAACGAAAGGAAAAAATGGCTGCTATCTAGACAGCCTTCCCTGAATTTTAATGAACTACATAACTTCTCTGAGATAAAAATCTGCCCTTTTGTTCTTACTAACATGCTGTACACATCTATGATTTATTATTTTTTGCAGGCACCATTCCTGATTACCATATGGAGACTGGGGTTAAGGGTTGACCCCTCTAGTTAGTCCCCCTCTTTGTTTAAAACACATCCATCAGTCCTTGGTGAGTTGTCTTCTTTATCGCCCTGTCCTTGTTAGAGAAGAAATGCACGTCCTGTCCTTGTTTTTCCTTGCAATCTGGTGGCCTTGGGCTCTTTTATGAAAGGGAACAGAGTCACATAAGCTCTGTGACTGGAGGGGAGGACATGAATTCTGAGTGACCTCTCTGGGATGGCCTGAAAATGCCTTCTAAGAGAGCCTGGCCTCCCTTCGGGTCAGTGTTTGCTGAAATGGTCCATCCATTTATACATTGTGCAATGTGAGCAATGTGTGAGCAATGACAAAAGAGCCACAAACAAATGCTTTTAGAATACTTTGCTTATATATATATATATATATCTGCTTTTCTTTTAAAAACTAATGCAATCTTCTCAATATTCTCAAAACATCTTGCCAACTTTGTTCTCTCAAGGACAAAGCATTGCTCGGGAACTCATTTGCCTTCCCTGCAATTCCCTCTAAAGTGGATTCCCTAGTTCAGTGGTTCTCAACCTGTCGGTTGGGACCCCTTTGGGGGTCGAACAACCCTTTCACAGGTGTTGCTTAAGACCATCGGAAAACACATATTTCCGATGGTCTTAGGAACTGAGACACTGCTCCTCTTGTGGTTGAGGGTCACCACAACATGAGGAACTGTATTAAAGGGTTGCGGCATTAGGAAGGTTGAGAACCACTGGTCTAGAACACCCAGATTGCGAACCCGCTCTGAGGGAGACAATTTCTCCTCACCCAGAACCAAAGATGGAAAATCAACATGGGCCCTGGAGGAGCAGTACGCACAGCCACTCTGTCTTGTCTGGGTTAAGTTTTAGCCTGTTAACGCCCATCCAGACCCTCACAGCTTCCAGACACCAGCACATCACATCCACTGCTTTACTGAATGGATATGGGGTGGAGATATACAGCTGGGTGTCATCTGCATATTGCTGATATCCTACCCCATGTTGTTGGATGATCTCACCCAGCGGTTTCATGTAGATATTAAATAGGAGGGGAGAGAGGACCGAGCCTTGAGGTACCCCATAGGTGAGGGGTCAATGGTGTCCTCCTACTAACACCGATTACGACTGACCAGAGAGTTAGGTGGTGAACCACTGTAACATGGTGGTTCCTAACCCCCTCAGCCGCTGCAGAAGGATATCATGGTCGATGGTAGCAAAAGCCGCCAAGTTTACATAATGAAATCATTTTTAATAGGTTTTTCCCTAGAGTAAGTCTAATTAGGTCAGCAGAATATTTTACAGAACAGCGTTTCAATTAGAATATTGCTTATTTATATATTTAAAATGATTCAGATATGAGAAATGTAATTTGGTAGTAGTTGTCCCCTCTTATCCCCCCCCCCTTCCCCAGAACATGGCTTATGGCTTACAGGATCATCTTGTGAAGCTAGGAAGTAATTAAAGTAATCAATATACTACAAGGTTTTAAGCTGTTTCCAATCTCAAATTGCCCACTTTGTTGAGTTTTTGTCTCTCAACATTACAAATGTAAACACTTTAATAAAACTCTACTAATTCTGTTCAACATTTAAGTTTTTTTAAATTCTAATTATACAATAAATAAGGATTATGTTTAAACAGAGCAGAATACTAATGAGTTAATGTAAAAGAGAAGTAATTTGCATGAAAGCTGGAGCCTCTATCCTGACAGTCATCCATCAAACCAAAAGTCTCTTTAATAAATGCCAATTATAGGGCAAATATGCACAAAACGTGGATAGCATAAGCCATGGGATCATTTCCTTCCAAGAAAATTAGTGGTGAACAAAACTCCCAGGCAGTATAAACTACCAGTCTGCCCTACAGCTACGGTTGCTCCTGATCGAAATACTAAGTACTAATTGCTATTTGTCTTTGTATTTTGTTGTGCTTTGCACTTCTATAAAAGTTTAGAGAAACAGAAAATTCTATTCTCAGAACTGCAAATTCTTTCACAATTTGTATAAAAGCCTAAACAAGCTATAAAAGAGAATTGGGGAGGGGATGACATGCCTATAATGTATACAGTGTCTCTGACTTCCGCTGTATATGAGTCTTTTTCCTAACTTAATCATACTCAAATTTCATCCCTTTTAAAGATCCTGATTCAAAAATGTTCTCTCATTTGCCACAGTCCACAAATTTATTCCATCTCTTCCTGTGATATTATATGTGCATAAATTAAAAAAGAATGCTAAGGTCTGGATTTGACATGTGTAGTTTTTTTTCTTGCACTAAACGTGGATTTTATAAATATCTATATAAAGTGTGTGTGTGAGTGAGAGAGAAAGAGAAAGAGAGAGAGAACAGGAGGGCTAATTAGAAAGTACCCCCTGCAAGTTATAACACTGCCTAGAAAAATAAAGCATAATTAAAATAGTAAAATATATCACATCAGCATATACTGTATCTGGTAGAGTGCAAGACTAGGAAGATTTGGATTTGAATCCTCATTTGGTTTTGACAATTAAGGGATTCTCCTAGATGTGTCACTCACATCTAGACCTTCATGCAAGCTACTCTGTCTAATCAAGCTTTAGTGCTCTTCATATGTGTTGTCCACAACACCCTGAATTTCTTTCATCATGTCATCTTGCAATTCTGAGAATTATTATCCCACATTATTTGATATGCATCAAATAGAGGAAGGCTGATCCTATCCTGTAGTTTATTCATTACACCCAGTGGCTCTTTGCTCATTTTCTTGTATAGCTGATTATTTCCATTTCTTAACATCCATAATACCTCTGAATAGCGTAACTTCCCTCTGCCACCAAGAGACCTCAAGCTCCCATCAGGCTTTCTGCTGCCATCACATTTTATACATTGCTGGAGAGGTAATATGTTTTTAAGTATAGGATGTCACCAGCCTACATCTTGGGGTTAAGATCTAAGGACAAAAAAAGAAGTATGTTTACTGGGCTGAGCAGCCTTTTAAGTAGCCAGAACTGTAGCCAAGTGTTTAATGACAGCATTAATTTCTTTGAAGACAACATTCAACTCTCCTGCATCTACACAAGAGTTCTAGGTTGTCTTACCTAATTGACCTCTACTGTGACATCTTCCATTGCATGGGCAGGCCCGTGCTATATTCACTTATTTCCAGCTTGCCTGAAATTATGATGAATGATCTGAGCTCCATTCAATTATTGAAAAAGTGCAAAGAAACAGAAACAATGGAACTGGCAACGTGTTCTGCATTCTTAGGAACAATTTAGGCTAATTAGCATCAACTTCTCCCCCATTCATCATAGCCCTTTAGAAATATAAACAAACTGTCAGCTCTAACCTAACAAACAGATCACTGAGCTACTTAACACAAATTATTCTTACATGAAAAGCTCCTTCTCAGGCAATATTCTCCTCTAGGGCATCTGGGAAGCTGAGCTATTAAAATTGAAGACATATGTTTCAGTCAAACTTAACTTCTAGATTGCAATGATCACTGTTGTGACAGTTTTCCGTCAGCGTACCAATTGCAGGCAGGATGTTACACACGTAAAACAAAATGATGAAACAATAAAGCTAAATGAGGCCTGTTTTTTTAGTACTGTATTAAACAAGGTTAATTATCACACTGAATTTCAAGCTCTCATTTATCATGTTTCAACTTTATAAATGGTTTGTTTCATTTGCTATTACATGCAAAGAGTTTTTCAACCTGCAATTGAGAAGTGACCAGAATATGTCAAGAACAGTGGTGGGTTGCTCCCGGTTCGGTCCAGTTCGCGCGATCCGGTAGCGGTAACGTGATATCACTGAACCGGTTCTCCGTGTCCCGGACCAGGGCCCACCCGCGCGCCTGAACTTACTTCTTTCTGGTAAAAACTCCGAAAATAGCGCTCTGCGCATGCACAGAGCGCTTGTTTTGAGGTTTTTCTTGGAAAAAAACTTAGTGCGCATGTGCGGTAGTGTGCTTTAGGCATGCACGTGAACGAAGCGAGTGCGCACATGCAAATCGCGCGCATGCACGTCAGGAAGAGGACCGGTAGTAAAGGTAAGTAGAACCCACCCCTGGCCAAGAACCAATCAGGGACAAAGAAAGCACAGAATTTATCCAACCCCAACAAAAGAAAGCAATTCTTTTTTATCTTGCCATGTTGATCCATGGTTTTCTCAGGTAGGTTGGTATTCTACCAATATTCTATTTGCTTGTCCTGCCAGATCCAGCAAGATAAGCATACTATGTGTTTTTAACTATTGTTTTGGTTGGTTATAGTTTTTTTTTATTTTTGTGTATGTTGTTGGCATGTTTTTATGTATTGTGAACCACACAACCACCCATTTTGTTGACATGGGCATCTGAATGAATGAATGACTTCTACCCTCTCAAGCTTGTTTGAAAACTCAAACTTCAAGTATAACTGGGCCCCTTGAACACAATCTGTTGCATGTTTTCTTCTAAAAGAGCCTCGGTGGCACACTTAATGAATGCTCTGGCTAAGTGATTCCACTTAGTTCCATCTGCCTGCAATTAGTGTTGGTTCGAATCTCACCAGGCTCAAGGTTGACTCAGCCTTCCATCCTTTTGGGGTAGGTAAACTGAGGACCTAGATTGTTGGGGGCAATAAACTGACTTTGTAAAATGCCACTTGGGGGAGGCAAAACCCCCCAAATAAACAGGCATATACAATGAATGAAGGAATTTGCTAAGCACATTGAGTTGTGCTTGAAATTGTAAGCCGCCCTGAGTCTGGAGAAGGGTGGGATATAAGTGGAAATTAAAAAAAAAAAGTTGGTAGAATGAAGGGAAACAAAGAAGAGCAAAATTTCTATGGAGTTTGCCCTGGAGAATTTCCAGGCCCTGACTTTGTTTTATTTAGAGCCACAAAAGGAAAGGTACAATGTTCACTTATTGATTGACTGATACCATTTTTCCCATTCCTGTCTTGTTTACTTTAGCAGACATAATCTGCTCAAATTCCCAGAATTAGTATTTTGGCAAACCTGCCAGCAAGATCGTGAACTAAGGCCACATGTGATGCCTCTCTGTTTATGAAATATGTGCTTGCTCCCTTGGCTATACATTTTGGGTGGGTATTTCAAGTACTCAAAGACAGGCAGACTATTCTATGCTCCCATCCACAAAATATGATCAGAAAAATCAAGTTGGCAGTCCAAATAGTAGATTGTGGCTCCCACCAGGTTTTTTTTATGTGGGGCAGACATAAAAGAATGGTAGAAGCTTTGATCATACTTGCCTAGCTGCATCTTGACTTTTTGGATGGGAATCGAAAAAACAGTAACTGTAGCAGGTTAGAAGGAGAGTTAAAAATGAGAGATGAATTTTGCTCCCAATACTTGAATGATCCATTATGTGTTCAAAGCTCTTGAGGTGCACCCGGAGGCTCCAGTTGCTCCAGAATGCAGCCGTGCGGGTTGTTACGGGAGCACCATGTTACTCCGGTGTTACACCTCTCCTGCACGAGCTGCACTGGCTTCCGGTGGCCCTCCGGGTGCGCTTCAAGGTGCTGGTACTTACCTTTAAAGGCCTTCATGGCTTAGGCCCAGGGTACTTGCAAGACCACCTTCTGCCAATGGCATCCTCCCAGCGCCCAGTGTGTTCCCACAGAGTTGGCCTCCTCAGGGTGCCTTTGGCCAGACAGTGTCAACTGGCGGCCCCCAGGAGGAGGGCGTTCTCTGTGGGCACACCGACCCTCTGGAATGAATTGCCCGTTGAGCTCCGGACAGCCCCTGATCTCCGCTCCTTCCGCTGTGACCTGAAGACATGGTTATTCCACCAAGTGGGCCAGGGCTGACTGTATTTTTAATTGGCTTTTATACTTTTATATTTTATATACTGTTATTTGTCTCTAATTTTATTGTTTTATCATGTATGGTTGATGTTTACCTTTACCGCTGTGAGCCGCCCTGAGTCCTTCGGGAGCAGGGCGGCATACAAATTGAATAAAACATAAACATAAACATGTTTTGTAAGCTGTCCAGAGTCTACTGGATGTGTAGGAAGGAAGGAAGGAAGGAAGGAGAATTTTCAAGCATTTAGCTATTTTTCTGCTGTTAAAATGCAAACGAAACAGAATTCTGCAATATCTAATACTACAGGTAGTCTTTCACTTACAACAGTTCATTTAGTGACCATTCAAAATTACAATGGCACACTTATGACCATTTTTCACACTTATTACCATGGTAGCATCCCCATGGTCATGTGATCAAAATTCAGTTACTTGGCAACTGACTCATATATATGATGGTTGCAGTGTCCCAAGGTCATAACTTTTTGCAAACTTTTGACAAGCAAAGTCAACAGGGAACCCAGATTTACTTAACAACCATGTTACTAACTGCCAAACTGCAGTCATTCACTTAACAACTGTGACCAGAAAAGTTTAAAATGAGGCAAAACCCACTTAAAATATATTTCACTTAGCAACACAAATTTGGGGATCAATTATGGTCGTAAGTTGAAGACGACCTGTATTAAGAACACAGTTTTTCATCACTTCCTTTGAATTTTTTCTGGTTGACATTGTTATTCTTATTTATTTTAACTTCTGAAAGTAGAATTGTAGTATTTCATGCTTAACCGTATTTCTTTTTCTTCAAAATTTATTTGAACTTTGGATAACATAAGCATATTGTGTTTTGATTTTCTGTGATACCAACGCCTATTTTGCCTCAATTTGCCACATTTCACACATATAAATACGGCCTTATTTTTTTTGATAACCATCTTCTATACCAAGATGATTGCCTGACCCACTTGTGCACTGATAAAATCTCCCATCCTTATATGAAGATGCTCTGCATTTCATGGAAGAGAGAATTAAATTTTAAGGTTGCTTCAGCAAAAAATAAGTATTCATACAGTATATAGGGACAGTTGTATGCTACAGAGATTCAAAATCAGCAACTGGGTGATAAGTTCATAATGTGTTTATCTCCAAAAAGACGTAATCACAAAAGAACATAGACTTACATATAACTGGTATATGTATAGAATAGAATCATAACCAAATAACTTGAACAGAAATACAAAACATTGCAATGGGAAAGACAGTGAACATGTAACCTGTTCATTCTTGATTAAAGTTCTTGCTCTCCTTGCTCATCTCTTCAAATAGGTACAATAAAGAGGCATCTTCAAATAGATTTGTCTTATGTAAGGAAGGCCATATTGCACCTGACTAAAATGGCAGAGACCTGGAATACACTAATAATTTTAATATCTGCATATCTATCCTTTAAAATCCTAATTAGTTAAATGCTAAGTTCCTGAATTGATCAAATCTCTTTTCTGAAGAACCTGCAAAAGTAAAAGCTAAAGACAGACCAAAATCATACACAATCATGTACTGTAATCCTGTATATGATTTTTGTCCCACATTTGGATTTTCAGCTTTACATTTAGTATCTTCCAAAGTCTGATTTAATAATAGCAGCTCGATAGTCCAACGACCCACCTAAGGTTCAAGTTGCATCCATACTGACACTAAGCCTAAACCATAGTAGTTACAATGTAGTGTGTTCTATTATTTCAGCAAATTGTAGTGTATCTAACAAGTTATGGATAAATAATGTACTCACTCAGCCTTACAGTTATTTTCCATAGCAGCCTTCTATTTGAGATCTGGCAGGCCACTACCCTTTTACCCATTGTAAGGCTATAAAGAGCCAGTTCTTTACCCAAGCAAAGGGTGAGGTTGGAGCCTGAAGATGGCTGCACTGGAGGGGACTGATGGTGGCACTAGATTTTTGTTTTTGCTTTTATTATCTTTTAGGTATCTTGGGCTTGTTCCACTGCTGTGAACCATCCAGAATGAAGTCTACAGATGGGTGCCACACACATTCTTTTAAATAGATATTTTGATCAAAAATGTATACATAATCCAGTATTCACAGCTAAACCACCTTTGTCCTGGTTTGAATAATGTATAAATTAGGAGAGTAGTTCTCAACCTGTGGTCCATGAACCCCTGAGGGCTACAATGTCAGCACAGGGCTCTGCGAAGGTATGAAAAAGTGTTATGATTTAAATTTTGAATTAAGTCTTGATGGTCCTTGGCCATGGTCTGTGGCCACAAATGGTATTTAAAGGGGTTCTGTGATGAAGAAAAGGCTGAGAACCACGGATCTAGGAGATTTAGACTTATTGCCATATTCAGTTTTGTAGTTAATAAAGCTGGACTAGATCAAAGTAAATGCTCCTTCGGGTTATGCCTAATATAACCCTATAATTTTCTTGGCAACTATAAACCATTGCCTTCTTCTGGGTTACATTTTTTAATTTTCCTAGTGGTCTTCTACCCATGTCCTAATACAGATTAAAATCCTGCCTAATTTTTGAAAATCGTTCAAAGTAGATGCTGCTACCTTCAAAATGGAGGGGAGTTAAATACCAAAATGAAAAAAACTGGAAAGTGACAAGCCTTCTTCATACCTCTTTCCTGTACATGGCAATATTTAGAATCTGCCAAAAAAAATCTCAAAAAACCACAAGTCATTCCCTCATGAGGTGAGAGCAATGGACCCAACAAATCCAACATTATACACTCATCCTTGTTTTAATTTAATATCAGCAATATGGTTATCCCTCATTTCAGAAGTTCAATAAAATTATTGTTCATCACCCTTTCTTCATTTCCAAATTAGAAAAAATCTTTATGTCTCACAACCAGCATTCAATTTATTTTGGGATAACAAACCACTCAACAGCAGGAAAATGATAAAAGGACAACTTGAAGCTGAAGGAGCAAGTTAAATCTCAACAACAGCTTCCTGGCAGTAAAATCTATGGGCTGCAAAAGCATCTGAAAAGGAAGTGGTGAAATCGTTTTCTCTTGGGACTCTTTAGATACACATTAGAAATCATGATAATGAGAGAGTAACCTTGTACAGGCAGAAGAATAATAAACAAAAAGATTATTTCCATCTCTAGCCTTTACACTGAAGTCAGTTCATAAGAACAATGGGGAAATGCCGATAATCAGTGGATGATGATTGTCCTCTTCTTTCTCCTTCTTGGAGAGATTAGTGGAAAGACTTTGCAGTCCTGCTCCAAATCAGCACATTGCATCTGGTTTCAAGGGATGCTCTAAGCTTGCTCAGTTTTTTGAGCATTTCACCCCAACTGGACTGGCAGCAAAGAATGCTGTCAAATAACAGCTTTAACACATATGCATTGTCAAGCGTAAAGATTAAAGTAATTCTTGCCTCAGTGGGTTCTGTGTAATAAGAATATAACATTTGTATAGCCAGAAGGTCCATTTGCATTACACATCCCAATTTATAATCGTGCAACATATGTCAGGATATGAACGTCTGGTGGGGGGAGAGCGCTAGAGCCTGCTGGCCCTTGTCTCTTCACATCTGTGTGGGATTCTGGACCTGATATGTACAATATGTACTACAATTCCCCTGTACATACTCAACAGAGGACTCTTACAGAAAAAAAGTGATATCTTGAAAGAATTTGCATGCATACAACTTATGCACATTTAGTTCATATTCAGAATCAGCTACGTCTTACGTCTTCATGCACCCTAATCCACTCAAATGCCTTGGATAAAGGGTGCCATCATTTGAATTAAAAGTGATAAAGAATAGGGGAGGAGAGGAGAGGATCTTTATTAACTTAGCCAGATGATAATATGAAATAGTAATGAATATGAATAGCGCAGGAGGAGATGAAATATGAAGCAAATATAGTAAATGTGCAATGTAGTGGTTTCTATGTACGTTTTGATACTCTTCACTGCACATCAAAAAGTATCTAGCGCAATATTATAATGACAAATTACTTCTAAAACTAAAATCCTATGGCATTTCTGGATTCCTACATAAATGAATAGCTGCCTTCCTGTCAAACATGCAACAAATGGTCAAAAAAGGAAATGCTCTATCAAATCCTGTACCTGTTAACAGTGATGTTCCCCAAGGCAGTGTTTTAGGTCCAACATTTTTCATGGCATCAGAGTTTTTCTTCAGTGAAGGGTTTTCTGGAACGCTGATACTTCATACTTTACATAAATGATCTTTGCGATCATATTAAAAGCGTTTTCTCGTCGCTGATGATGTTAAACTATTCAACACCACCGACAATGCAACTACCCTTCAAAAAGACCTTGACTATGTGTCAGAT
>JANHFM010002420.1:50737-61062 GCA_032468115.1 Grayia smithii | reverse complement strand
AAGTCCACCCAACTTAAAGTCACCAAGGTTGAGAAACACTGAGTTAGACTTTGATGTTATACTGCTAGTACTCCTTAAAGCTAAGTGAATAAGTAAGTAGTATGCTTGGGTACAGGTGAGGACTAAAACAGACTCTTTGAATCTGAGGTATCTCCCCTAAGAAAGTAAACAATAATTTTTATTTTTCATACACTGGGAAACCCATAGGATTTATTTGTTCATTTAAATTTTTTAAGTTTTCTATAGTTTGCTATAGTTCAGCTGATAGCAGAAATATTGTTTTAGGGGTAAAAATAAATCGAAATGTACAACAGGCAAAGTAAATGACCAAAGAACTGCATCCCCTTTTTTCCTCCTGTGAGAAAGATTGTGGTAATTAATTACTAAGAGTATCTGAAATATGATTGGCGGCTTGTCAGGTGGTTACATAGTACACCTATTCTTATGTAACAAAGTTCTGTCTTGCATACCCATTTATTGTTTCATTTTGGGCCAAATTATATAATCACAGAAAAGAATAATGGAACTTGAAATTTTGAGATACCCACAGTTCTAACTGAGAATCTGGGCTTTTATTTAAGCTTGCAGGATTCTTTTTTCTCTCTTGATGTCAGCCTCCCGATCTACTTCACTTTCTATTTCCCAGCTTGCCGGCTGCCATAGAAACAGGGGGGGAGGGATAAACGAGGGAATAAACTGTATAGGAGGAGGGAAGAGACGAGAAACAAAAGTTAAAGATGATGAACATTCCAATATGATGACATGCAACCCGGGGATGAACACCTGACGCCTGGAGCTGCCAGAGATTGGACTATAGTTCAAGGGGGGCTTGATGGGTGAGGGAAAGGGATGCTTTTAATATATATGCACTTCGCGCCTTTTTGCTCAGATCTGGAATTGCTCTCTACCATTTTCTTTAACTGTCTCCAGTAAAAGCTATTACTCTTTAACCTGGTGTTGGGAGTATTTCTTTCCTGGGGATGGAGTGAAATGGGACCACTGACACTTGATTTTAAAAAAATACAGGCTAGTATACATCAAAACATCAAATGCTTAGCCGTAACAAGGAACATGTGAAATGACTCAAGCAACTCTTATTTTGCCCCACTCTTCTTTGAAAAGGGAATATACTGTATGTTCTGCCAGCCAGTTGTGGGGAGCAGGATGACAGAGCAGGATTGAAGCTTAAGACTAATAAAAACATGGCCAGGAAAAACATTTTTACTCTGAACTAATTTAAAGCTCCACAACCAAATGTACTGCATCTTGGATATTGAAGAGCTTGCTGATGAACTGCCCAAACTTTATTATTTTTGAAAAGTATTGGAAAATAGAGAATTACCAGACAAACTGATAAAAAGAAAGAGACAAAGAGAAAAAGGTGAAAAACTTCAGGAAAAATATAGACCACTTGTAAAGGCATGTGTGGGTAAACTTAGGGACCAAGGGGAAGGAACAGTGGTGGGCTGCTGCTGGTTTAGACCGTTTCGGGCGAACCGGTAGTTCCGACCAGTGGCTGTGCCCGCCCACCCTCCCTGGCGCTATGATGTCCTATATAATCACTGGTTTTTTGATGCCGCACACTCGTATTTTCGGTTCCGGCCGAACCAGTTGTTATAGTATGTGACACCCACCTCTGGGAAGGAATGATGCCTAGGAAGCAAGATAAGAGAGACAGGAGTCTCCAGTGGCTGAACAATCAAAGAAAGAAACTTAGGAAGGACTTGCCCTAATTGTTAAAAATGGTGCCTGGAAGTTTGTACTTTGTGAAGCCCAAGGAATCAAGAACAAGTATTTTATTTATTTTGCTTGCCTATAGACAGAAATTTTGCCAGACTAAAACACAGATCTGCATAATTACTACATCTATGCACTGCTCTGTGTGTGTGTGTGTGTGTGTGTGTGTGTGCGCGTGTACCTTTGCCCTTTTTCTGCATAAAAATTCCGAAATACTTTGCCTCTTTGCTCTTTTTTCCAGAAGCCCCTCCCTCCTGCACCTCTGGCATAGCTATATTCTACCACTTCCCTTCAAACATGCAAGAGTCTATTAAGGAACCCTTCAATAAATTAGAATTAGTTCATCTAATAGGTTTAACTAGGAGGGCTGACACCATACATGGATATCAGGTAAGGTTCTAAAGCAGATTATTGTTCAGAGCAATCTGAAAGAGCAATTTAGGGATTATTGGAAAGCAATCACTTTTTGGCACCACTTTTGGTATATTCTTTAGAGACAGTGGTATGTGCCTTGGTCTCAATAAAGCATTTGAAAAAAATAGTCCATGGTATTCTGGTTATGAGCTAATTACATGGTTCAATACTGAATCCTATTCTTGTCGTTCAAGTCATTTTTTTAATGACTTGGATAAAAAGGTGGGGGAAATAATTTAATAATTTGCTTTACTGTATGGCAGACTGAGACCGTTTAATCTTCAGAAGATTTAAGTATGTGTGGGTGTGGGTGTGGGGGGAATATGATAACATTCCAAGTATCTTAAAGTATGTCACACCTAAACAGGATCAGACCTATTCTGTCTAGAGGTGGCCCCTTCCAACACAGTGATTGGACAATATAAATCTATTTTATCCTCACAACAACTCTGTGAACAAGATTAAGCTCGGACTTAAGCTACTTCTTCAATGTGATTCCCAGACTTTTCAACAATGACACTACAGGGCATTGAAGAGGCAGTAGTACTGGGTCCAAGGTCACTTTACAACTAAGTGTTTCAGCTTCAATCTTCTTCTATCTCCTTCTTTATTATGGTAGCTCAACATACAAACTATGAGTTGATGCTGTGCATCTATACATAAGATGTGAACATAGCTTTAGTGTTTCCCAATGTACAACACAGGCAACAATGTGTTAAAGGAAAACCTGAATATTGTTGATATATGTAATGCAATAAGAATTTTATTCATGTCTTAACAGTACAGTTCTCATACCCTTGAAAAAAAATCCCATTGTTTGTTTTTCTTGCTACACAATAATGAAATAAACTATAATAACACTGTGATGACAAATGTTCCCAGGGATTGTATGCTTCTGATTATATTGGTATTTATCATTTTCTTTTAAAAGACAAATGTAATCAAAAACCTTAATGCAAAAAGATCTTGAGGGATATAATGGGAAAACATGTTCAAACCACATTAAGCATTTTGAACCTGGAAATGGAGGGAGTGCAACTAAAATCAAACTTTCAAAGTTTGAGGAATAAGAATAAAAAAGAGAAAACCCAAAAGCAAACAAAAAAACCATTTGCTTTGGATAATCAGGTCCCAGAGATGTTAGCAGAGGCGGCAACTTCATTTCCATGAGAGGGCAAAAATTGAAACTAAATATTAGATCATGTTTAAGGATATTTATAGAAACATTTCCTGGTAGCTATGCATCCGTGGCCCAAATCTTGTGAAATTTGCTGGAGACAGTTGGAAGTAGTTGTTCAAGCAGAACAATCAACATTCTGAATAATGAGCTGCTGATCCAGACCTTCTCTACAGAGACCAAGCTTGTAAAGGCTGAAGAAGGACTTGTAACTCGAGAAAAAAGTTGTGTGCTTTCCTAGATAGTATCTTCACTCAAGAAATACCCACCTTACAATTTCTTACTCACAGGAGAACACAGGAAGAAAAACACAGAATTCCCCAAACCAACATGAGTACCATCCCAAAGGTAATGAGAATTCATGCTGGTGAAAGAATTTAGAGCCTGAAAATATGTGAATATACATATTCTCACACGCACACACTTACTATGTCCAGCCATATACTGTATCTGGGAATTGCAGAGGGTGTAGAGGTGATTTTATCAGTTTACTAGGTCAATTTTGAGTCTGGAGCTTTACATTCTAGGAGATTTTTTTTAAAATTGTTAAAGTCCTTCCAATGGGAAAAATCAATCTACTTTTGAAGTGTGTAGGTAAGAGAGAATTTCTAAAGAGTAAAGTTGGTATTTTCAAAGTTTAAAGAGCACACTGGACTCTCATAAACCATCCAACCTTCCACTCACAAATATATATACTCATTAGCTTTTGTGGATGGGGATGAACTAGAAGCTGGGTGTCTCCACTCCAATAGCTTACTACATCACTCTGGGCCTCTAATTTTGTTTTACATTTTATATAATTTTGATGCTATTGCATTTTAATACAGATGGTCCTCAGTTAATGACCCCCTCATTCAAACTTACAAATGAGTGGTATTTACAACTGGTCCCTGATGTTCCAGCTGTCACAGTATCCTGTGGTCGCCATTCACTGCCTTCTTTGTTGGTAAATTCAATGCGGCAACTGGCAGAAAGTCACAAATGGCAACTACACAATATCATACTTAACAATGGCATGGGATTCGCTTAACCATGGTGACCAGAAGGGCCAAAACCAAGCACACTACTTCATGGCTTGGTATAACTTCTATTAGACTTTTCTCACTTTTCATTTGACTCCAAATGGAACTTGTAAATCAGTTCCTAAGACTGATAAATAGCTAAACTATGAGCTAAGAAATAGATACTTAATCCAGACAAGATGAAAAACTGAGAAACAGATCTGAGAAAACATGTTCAACCTGTTTTAGATGGATATTCTGGTCTCAGAGCTTAGCAAAGCTACAAATATTCTTTAGACAGAATCAATAAAGGTTGGTCAGATCTGTGCTATAAAGATCTGTGCTGATGGTCACCAGATGAAGCCAAAAGTAAATTTTCCATGCGCCTTTATTCCATCTAATGTTTGTGAATGGAACAGAGAGCATTCCCAATTCATCTGTTGAACTCCTATAAGGATTATGCAAATCAGATTTGATTCCAATCTGAATAATTGATTCAGATTGTCAAACCAAATTGATTTGGAGTTGTCAGATTAAATGCTGTTTTGACTGGGAAACCTGATTCAATGCTTTCAAGCTGAATCAAATATTTGCACTTACCTAGTTCTATGCAATGATTCTGACAGACTGTGTCATTGTCAAGGTTCATTCCAAGGTGAATTAGAATGTAACAATAAGACCCTTATTTTCAGGACTTCAAGCACAGACACACAATCATGGCCTCTGCCATTTTCTTATCACAGTCAACATTCAGTGTTAAGAAATATTGGTTAAAGATAAAGACATGAATCTGAATAAATTGAGTCTCCTATAGATAATAGAATATTGAACGATAATAGGTAAGAATTGACAATGATGGCTATTTTTAGTAACATTTAATTGTTTCCTTTTCTTTTTAACTGAGATTGGACTTCAATTAGTGGAAGAGAGGATTAGGGGGAATTAGTTTGGAGATATACAAATAGTCCTCAACTTACAACCACAATTGAGCCCAAAAATTATGTTGCTAAGTGACACATTTGTTAAGTGAGTTTTGCTCCATTTTACAATCTTTCTGGTTCGAATTGTTAAGTGAATCATTCCAATTGTTAAGTTAGTGATATTGTTGTTAAGTGAATCTGGCTTCCCCATTGACTTTGCTTGTCAGAAGGTGGCAAAAGCTGATCACGTGATCCCAGGACACTGCTGTCATAAATATGAACCAGTTGCCAAGCATCTGAATTTTGATTACGTGACCCTGGAGATGCTGCAATGGTCGTGTGATGTAACTTTGAACAGTCACTAAATGAACTGTTATAAGTCGAGGACAATCTGTATTTATTATTTCTAACAACCCTTGTACTTTTGCTAATTAATATGGAAAGCTAAAGATTTATACACATACATACGCACACAGACACACAGAAATGTATTAGTTTGTTATATTAAGTATCACTTGTTCAATAAAACTATTGAAAAAAAGTAATCAATTAGAATTGAAAGTGTCCTTATAAAGTATCCATTCAGTTGAAGCCTAATTTACATACCATACCAAGATAACCCACAAAGAAATCAAACTTAGCTCAACAGATATGGGACTACCCTTCCTGAGACCTAATGCAAGTTTAATTGAATCATCATTCCTAAACTATACTTAGCTATATTGCCCCTGGGTCCAATTCAAAATGTCTTTTTGTGCTTTTTGTTTGGGTTTTTTTTTAGTCATAAATTCATAAAAGGATAAAACTGTATCTTCCTGTCCTGTAACTTTCCACATGTTGAAATCATTGATAAGAATGTATTTCCTACTCTGTATGACACAGATGACATGGGATGTAAAACTATGCCCTTGCAGTACTTAAATGGATGTTACTTCTTCTGGAAATTTGGTTCTTGGAATGTTTAGTTGCAAATTCCAGACACCTGCCAAATGACAATAAGCAATTGAGGACTTCTGTATCATTCCTACCATCTAGTGGTCGTGTGGAGTTTTGCAACCAGACTTTGTAGCTCAATTCATTTAGGAAGTTAGTTACACAGTATAACTGTCTTTTGTGTAGCTTTTCTTGTTGACTTGATCCTGCTTTTGGTGGTTCTGTCACTTGTTTATATTATCATTTTTTAGAAATGTTAATGTTTTGTAATGTTTGTTAATTAGTTTGAATGAAATTTTCAGAGGACAATTTATTTTATGAGAAAAATATTCCAGAAAAGTTATGTCATATTTTATATTTTTGTCCAAACGATAAATCAAGACATCACAAATTGAGGTGGAAATAAAAATTTTCTTATGACACAATCTTTAAACTTAATGATTCAGAAATCAGACTTGATGAAGGAAACAGCAGAGGAGAAAGGGTCACCTGTTAAGTTGCACTTTAATGTTATTCAAAGAAGCACCTGAAGTCATAAATACAGGCTTGGCTGCCAGAGAAACAAATAGATAATATAAAGTGTGCAAAAACATATCCTAGTATGTTATTTTATAGTCATATATATATATTTCAAAATGCTGAAAGTGTCAAAGACATCATTTCAAAAAAAAAAATAAGCAAACTGGTGCAGTAACATAAACTCCTCACATAATAGCTGTCTGCTCTCATAACTCCTGTGGACACCATTGGAAGATTCCAAAAATTGCCTTACTCTAAAATGCAAGCCATGTTTACAAATATGCAGTGCATTAATCATACAAACTGCTGGCATCATAGGATGTTTCTAAAATAGTCAGTTTATAGGTAATCTTATTCATGATCTGACATGGCTTTTGGTCATGCTCTCATTACTGGAAACTTTAAATTTATATATTTCACAGCTGAAGGAACATATCCTTCCAATTAAAAAAAAAGCATGTTCCCATTTTAAGAATTAATATGTCCAGCTAGAAGTTATAGCTATTTAAAAAGAAAAAAAAATCTCTTTTAAAAAACACACATTAAATTTATTCCAGAACAATGCAAAATCAAAGTTAGTCAGACATGATTCACCAAAAGATCAACCACACTAGATGTAACCATCCTTGGCTAGACTTGAATGAAAAGATACAAAATATACATAACTTTTAGTTGAATCAACACTTGAATATGTTTCCATTTCTAAATGGAAATAGCACCAGCTCAGCAGTAGTCAAAAAAGCAACTCCTGTAATAAGTATAAACTGAAAAATTCTAAATAAGCCAACAGCTTTCTGTGTGTGAATGTACTATTTCAATGTAAAACTTGGCAAAGGAAATGAAAGAAGTAACAGGAAAATCCAATGTTCTGTGCAAATGGACATCTGCTCTCACTGTGGGCAGCCAGTGGGAAGACGGAGGCTGAAGTCTATCTCAGCCATGAAGGCTCACTAGGTGATTCAGAGCTACTCTTTCTCAGCTCAATCTATCACACAGGGTTGTCATTGTGAGGATTATTATTTATTTATTTAGTGTATGGCATTGGTACACAAAAGCCAGGAGTCTACAATGTTATTACAGAGTAGTATGGCTGCCTAAGACTGCTAGTTCATTCAGTTCATGCTCACACGCTATCCAGGGTGCACCACAGGAGGCAAACGAATTCCACATGCAGAGCAGCTAATGGCATTCTATGGGAACGTCAGTGTGATCCGGGGCAGTGGTGGGTTTCAAAAACTTTTACTACCGGTTCCGGGGGTGTCGCTTGGTGGCTGTGGCGTGACTTGGTGGGTGTGGCAGGGGAAGGTTACTATAAATTCTCCATTCCCTTCCCACTCCAGGGGAAGGTTACTGCAAAATCCCCATTTCCTCCTAATCAGCTGGGACTCAGGAGGCAGAGAATAGATGGGGGTGGGGCCAGTCAGAGGTGGTATTTACCAGTTCTCCAAACTACTCAAAATTTCCGCTACCAGTTCTCCAGAACTGCTGAAGCCCATCTCTGGTTTGAAAGCATGCAAATGCAAGTAGATAAATAGGTACCACTTTGGTGGGAAGGTGATGTCATGCTGGTCACAGGACTGCAGAAACATCTTTGGACAGTGCTCGCTTAATAGCCTAGGCAACAATTAGTGGAGTAAAATACGCAAGTGTCATTATAGAAATCTTAGAATGAGACTGTACTGATGTGGTTAATGTTATTTAGCAGAAGCAACTTGAAATGTTGATTCTTGATTTATTGTTAAGCTTTGAAAGGTGGGGAGGCAAGTCTCCCCATGCAGGCACACAGCCACACGGACATTAAATCTACCTTAAATTTATATTTAATTTAAATGCCGACTTGCATATGAACATGTTACTGTTCTCTGTAATTTACAACCCTGGTATAATTGTCTTCTGTTCTCCTTTATTGGTGTCTTCTGTTGCCTTAGGTGCACTTTCTTTCCAACTCTTGTTCTCATGGCTTTCTCTCTCTCTGGTAAATAAATCCAAATTTTATGCAAACTACTTTGGGGTACATTTTGTTCAGAGTCAAAGAGTCTGAGAGTTTCCAAATGCTGCAGAAGTGAGTTTCACATACTGTAGCAACCGGTTCGCCCAGCACTGGAAATGTGAGTACGCACATGGGCACGCTTGCTTCACTCACACGCACACCATCCACACATGTGTGTGGCATCACAAAACATGGCAATTCACTCACGCGCACCGTCCACACATGCAGGTGATGTCAAACAACACAGCAATTTGCTCACGCGTGCCATCCGTGCATGGGTGCAGCGTTAAAAACGCAGCAATATGGGACAGGATTGTGCCCAGGCGGGTAGGCGGTGAGCACCCACCTGCAGGTCGCCACTACCGGTTCACTTGAACCGGTCCGAACCAGCTGAATACCACCTCTGAAATACTGGAGAATAGCAACCCCCACTTATCACTGGCCATGGTGGGACTGAAGAATAGTCATGATGGGATTTAGGGAGAATCACTGAAATGTCAATTACAGGTTTAATATGGACTGAACTGGCAAATAATTAGATTGATTGATAAGGTGCTAGCTGTTGACAATGACAGACATAGACTTCTGATAAATGAAACAAAAACATAAAGATTATTTTTCTTGGAAAAAGTGGACTTTTTCTTGTATCATTGGGGGATATTATGATGGCATGATTAGTAAGACTTGAGATACTGAGGGTTGGGGGTTGAGGGCACCATAAACTAATTATCCTCTGGATTTCTAGTGCCTTCACACTCCAGTTATTTCATTAGGCCATGCAGACATTCATTGTGAGCCTACAGTTGAAATATGTTTATTCCTTCACCGTTTTTAATGCTGCTATAACATTTGGGGGGGGGGGCATGATGGCTCAGCAGTTAAAGACGCTGAGCTTGTCAGGGTGAAGGTTGAGAGCTCAGGTTTGAGACCCAAGCACCGTGTGACGGGTGAGCTCCCATTCCTTGCTCCAGCTCCTGACCACCTAGCAATTCGAAAGCATGCCAATGTGAGTAGAAAAATGGGTACCACTTCGGTGGGAAGGTAACACCATTCCATGCCTATAGCCATTGCTGGCCACATGACTATAGAAATTGTCTGGTTTCCTTGGCTAAAGAGATAGAGATGAGCACCACCATTCCCTAAGAGTCGGACATGACTGGACAGGGGAAATCCTTACCTTTATGCTATTTGTAAGAAGGCTTTGATTATTTTAATCTGGGTTTTTTGTAGGTTGCACAGATTCTGGGAATGGGGCAAATGATAGACTTTAGGAAATTAATGGCAAGACCTCCAACTCAGAGCGAAACCAAAGCCCGGGAGGTTGCATCACAGCCACCTGCTCAGGACACTACATCACAGAACTCAGGATGTTACAACACAGCCAATTACCCAAAATGTTGCAGCACAGGACTCAGGATGCCACAATACTAGAGCTCAGGATGTTACCACACAGCCCTTTACCCAGGTCGTTAAAACACAAAAGACTAATGGGCACACAGCCAGGACCACACCCACACAGGATATCACGAAACACCTGACTAATCTGCAAACATCAATTCCATCAACCAATCAAGATGTAACAACACAGCCAACCAACCCGCTTACAGCAACAAAGCCAGCACTCCACACCTCCC
>JANHFM010002420.1:15219-30007 GCA_032468115.1 Grayia smithii | reverse complement strand
ATAAGACGACCCCCCACTTATCTGAAGATTTTAATGGGTTAAAAAGTCGTCTTATATGCCGGAATTTACGGTAAATAGAATTATGTGTGAAATAATAGTATTTAGAGCCTACGCTAGAAGTATAGAACCAGGATATTCAAAGGAAATTGCAAGCCCTTTCAATGAAGCTACCTACCTGCTAATGAAAATTTAACATTATCTCTGGGACATGCCAAAGCCAGTGGTGGGTTGCTCCTGGTTTGGGCCGGTTCGCACGATCCGGTAGTGGCGATGCTGTGACATTACTGAACCGGTTCTATGCGACCAGGAGCTGGGCCCACCCGCATGCCCGTACTTAATGGTCTCTGCACGGAGTGTACGGAGCGTGCTTGCGCGCATGTGCAGAACTCTTTTTTTTAGTTTTTTTTGCCCAAAAAAAGCTGCTGCGCATGTGCGGGAGTGTGCGTTCTGTGTGCACATGTGGCAAACGCGTGCTCCGCACACTCCGACCACGCGCAAAGCGCGTGCAACTTTAGAACCGGTAGCAAAGGTAAGTAGAACCTACCTCTGGCCAAAGCTGATAGCCAACTATAACATTTTGCAGTTGTTTTTGAATACTTCTCAGTAGCAGCCTGTACAATCTGTGAGGTAGTCATCTTACATGGGGAAAAAGGAATTTGTGATAATGATCACATTACCTGCCTCCATGAAAAGAAGCTGCTGGTATGCAAGCCAACACTATACGCAAATAAAGACAAGTCATTCAATAATATGTGTTTTGGACAAGGATAAACCAAGAATGGAAATGCAATTGACAACAACAATAACAAAATAAAGTTGAAGTTTTTTGAATAGCATTCAGAACTGAGAGGAATATGAAGGAAAAAAAATCTAACAATAATCATTCTCTGATGAGATCCTGTGCCTAAGCCTGTTATAAGTTAGAGGTGGAAACAGTATTCCTATCATTGAAATATGGAATATTTGTTTTAAAGGAGTGATAAATTACCTAACTTTTATTTTTATTCTTAATGTAATAGGAATTTCTCATGCTGTCTTTTATAGATTTGTTGAACTTTTATTGATTTCATGATTGACCTTTTGATTTGCCAGCATTTTAAAAAAAAATCCAGGGAAATGCAAATCCTTTTGTGAAGGATTTGGTCATGACATCAAAACTTGGCACAAATATGAATGTTAAGAAAACAAACTGTTTGTTCTCTGGGGAAACTATTCTATAAGGTAGCTATGCTTTTATATGCAGTTGCCTCGTAGATTAAGTGATTTAGTTTAGTTTGGCCTTAGGCAAAACGTTTCAGGATAATTTCAAAGATCCTGGTTTCTGAATTAACATTAGGAAAATAGGAGGTGGAGTTTGCAGTCTTGGCTTTCTTATCAGTTGCCTTAGTTATTCCCATTGTATCTTGCACATTTAAAATAGAACACTATTCATATAAACATAATCTATGGAGGAAACCCAAATCTTGATTTGGTGTTCAGCCAGAAACGAATAAATGAAATAAAATGAAATAAATGAATAATTACTTTTAACATATATAATGGAAATGGGGGGGGGCAATCCCAAATAATATTAGCATTATGCCTATTTTAAACTCTTTGATTCAGCTGAAATTCTGAATTTCTTCTGAAGAGATGCTTAAGGCATCTTGCCTCATCTTGATATGAAGAAGCGTCTGTGGGAGACAAACAGGATCACTATGAACCAGAGATTCATCCATCCAGATATGACTTTGAATCCCATCAGCTCCAGCCTGCTAGCCAATCATTAAGGGTTATGAAAAATGTAAATGTAAAAATTATACTCAGATATAATTCTCCCTCTCTAAAACAAGTAATGTGCTAAGGTGGTTATGTGATCAAGATGCAGAAAAAGAATTAGGCACTAGATCAGGCATGTCAAAGTGAATTTCTTTGAGGGCCGGATCAGCATTGTAGTTCTCCTCCATGGGTCAGCCAAGTGGTGTGTTGGGGAGATGGGACGGATGCCTCCTGTAGCACCTTGCTGACCAAAACGGGGCATAGGGGAGCTGCGTGCGCCTCCCCATGCCCTGTTTTCAGCCTGGCCAGCCTCCTGCAGCAGTTTGCCAGACAAAATGGGGTGCCCGGGGGGGGGCACCTGTGCTCCCCTGCACCCTGTTTTGGCTGCCAGAAGCATCGCTGGCTGGTCATTTGCTATTTCCAGGCCAGCTCCATGGGCCAGATTTAAGCACCCTGCAAGCCAAATCCAGCCCACAGGTCTTACGTTTGACACCCCTGCACTACATAGATAATTATCATCCCCTAAACTTTGCCGAAGATGTAACCTAGTGTGGTAAGGAAACATTTGGAAACCAACTCACAAGCTCAGAGAATAAGTTTTCTGTAGGTCACAAGTAATTCAAATTTTGTTATGTGTTCAATAAAAAGATACTCTTTTTTGCTTATGCTCTTAACCAAATGTCAAATAGTATAGATTCTGAGCAATTATTAAAATGTTAAACATTGGCCTTAGATCAGGGACATCCAACCTAGGCAACTTTAAGACCTGTGGACTTCAATTCCCAGAATTCCTCAGCCAGCTGGCCGGGGTATTTTGGGAGTTGAAGTCCACAGGTCTTAAAGTTGCTGAAGCTGGACACCTCTGCTGAATATTTGTTTTATTTCTCTATCTTCATTTTACATTTGTGCTATTTTATCTTAATACAACTTGTTCTTACTTTGGTATTCCTGAAGTTGTAGGGCTGTGATACTGAATTTATGGCACATGTGCCACAACTAGCATGCAGAGCCCTCTCTGCAGAAACGCGAGCCATTTCCCAGCTCAGCTCCATCATGCATGCGTGTGCGTGCCTCCAGCTGGCCAGCTGATTTTTGGGATGCGCAGGGAGCTGGGCGCATGCAGGAGATGTGGGCGCATACGAAGGGGGTTGCATGCATGGATGGGGGGTCATGCGTGCATGTAAAGAGGCAGGGGCGGAACGTAGGGGTGTGGCGTGCCCCCCAGCCCATTTTTGGACTCAGGAAGCTGCAGGGAAGCCTGCTAGGCCAAAAACGGGACAGGGAGGTCATGCATGCATGCACGGAGGAGTGAGAGGAGCGGGGGAGTGTCACATGCACATGTGTGGGGGGAGCTTTGGGGGTCATGCGCGCATACATGGGGACACGTTGCATTATGGGTGCCAGCAGGCGCATGCGTGCGCTATTGGCATATAATGAGAAAAAAATTATCCATTACTGTTGTCGGGCATGAATACCTTCTCAAGTTGCTGTGTTGTATCCTAACTATGGGCCACAAACTGTTTCTGGAGGACAGAATGGATGTCATTGTCTTCTATTAGTCCACAGTGGATGTGATCTCTTCCTATGTTTTCCTGCTCCATGCTAAAAGTGATATTTTCTGGCTTTTGGAAGCTTGGATGACACTGTGCAGTTTGACTGCTGTGCTTTTCTTGTAAGAAAACATCTGTCCCTTAAATCCTCTGGCAAGATGCCCCCTCACCTGGATTGGTAGTCACTCCCTGCAGCTCTCAAATCTGTTCATCTGTACCTACTGTTGCCAACAATATTCCAGTAGCGTATTTGTTTTAACTGGTGCTTGATGTGCCAAGTGTGCCAAGATTTTTTACAAAAATATTTTTCTTTCTTTCATTGAGTTATCTACTTTTCCGCTCTTCTGTTTTTTGTTTTTTTAATAAATCCACCACTGCGCCATTGAAATGCTAGAGCTTTTCTTTTTCCAGATCAAATGTCAGGTAAAGCAATGAAATGATGCACCAGTGAACTTGTAAAAAAAAAGCTGTAGAATGACTATTGCAGGTAAAGAAATAGGTAATTAAAATATTGCTGCCGATTTTTAAACTGGGGTATCCTGCATATCTACCAAATGTTATAACTACTATGCTACTGCGAGACTCAGCTCTGAAATAGTAGTTACAGCAGACATTACAGATAGACTTCCCTTAGCAACCACAATTGGGAGCAGCAATTCTATCACTAAGCACTGCAATTTTTAAGTGGAAAATTGTATGATTGTGATGGATTTATTACATCACCTCAGTTGTTAAGCAAAATATTATGTGACTACATCTTGCAATTAAATTTCCACATTCTTCATTAACTTTGCATGTTACAAGCTGGCTGGGAAGATATGAATGGTGATTGTGTGACTGCAGAACACTGTAGCAGTCATTAATACTCACCAGTTGAAAAGCACCTAAAATGTGATCACAAGACCTTGGGATGCTGCAGTGGTCATAAATGTGAGGATTGGTTGCAAAATGAGGCAATCAGTAATCAAAAACTACATGTATTGAGCCAAATCTTTAAAAAATGCAACAAGGTATTTTATTAAAAAGCACTCATGTATGTATAGTGCAGGGGTGAAATTCACTTACCTTCCCTACCGGTTCACAAATGTGCACGCCTGCATGCTCAGAGGTGAAAAATCATCACAAAAAAAGGACATCACGACGTGTGGGTGTGATGGACTTTGCATAGTCGGCCCTACCGTAACACACGATCCAGTAGGAACCGGCACCCCTGGTATAATGGTGTTTTAACTTTGTAGATAGAAATGTATGTAACTTTATGTGCATGTGTGTGTGTATGTGTATATGTATGTATATATATGTATGCATACACATACACGCACACTTTTTTCTCTGTCTCTCATAGTGATGCTTAATTTTGACGGTTAGGGTTAGGGTTCGCTATTCTAGAGTTGTTTTGCCATGAATTTCAACAAATTGTTGATTTAGACCAATCACTGAAAATATAACAGGGAGAATGATTATGCATGTCCTATTCATTTCTCATGTGATAGATCTGACTGGCTTTTGTTGAAAGAAATGATGCTGATGCAAAAACAGTATCATTCTATTCCTTTTATAGAAATTGACCAGTTTTCCTAAATTGTTCCCTAAGCCTATCATTAGCTGATTTTCTCCAATTCCTGCTTATTTCAACAACAACCACAAACAGAATTTTTCACTGAACAATTTCCCATAATCCAGGGAACTTGCTTGTCTTGCTGGAATGCTAGAATGCTTTTTCCTAATATGCCTCACTCTACTCTTATTTCATTTGCCATTTTATTCATCTTTGGTAGAAAAATCCAATTTAAGTTTATACTCAGAATCAGATGTTATTATCCATAAACTTAGCCACCAGTATGTACTTGTTTGTTTGTTTTATAGCATTTATATGACTGCCCAAGTCAAGAAAAAGTCAGTGTACAAAACCTCTAGAAATATAAAGTAATATAATACATTAAAAAGCAATTAAAACCATAAAATAATCACTACATTAAAATAGGACTGAAAGGACTAGGGAAAGACCCAGGTCTTGACTGTGATTCTAAAGGCCCACATGGTTAGGGGCAACCACTGTTGTGGGGGGGGGGGGGAGACAGATTATTCCCAAAACAGAGCCACTGAGAAGGCATAAATCTGAGGTCCTATACAGTGACATTTTTTTCAATAAAGTATACTTGCAGTACCCCTATTGGAGACTGGAGGGATAGGCAGATACCCTAGTGAGTCCTGAAAAAAACCTAGTCCCATGCCATGCAGAGCTTTATAGATTATTTAATATTTATTTATTATTAAATTTCTATGCCACCCATTTTGCTAAAGCAAGTAGATAACTTATAATTATATAATTAAAATGCCATATGAAATATTAAAATGTGAAAAAAATAAAAACCATAGAGTTACAAGTTCAGATGAAATTCAATTAACCACAATGGAACAGAAAGGAACAAAGTGTGCATGGAGAGGAGGTGGGCTCTGACTAATCCAATTACCACCTCCAAGATGCCATTCCCCTCATTAGGGTTTCAGGCTAGCTGGCATAACTAGGCCTTCAAAAGCCCTTTCAAAAGGTCAAACGAGTAGATGCGGATCTCACCTCGGGCAGGATTTTCCAGAGGGTGGGTGCCATAGCAGAAAAGACTCTTCTCCTGGATCCTGCCAGCTGAAATTCTTTATTATTATCACCTTCAATTGCATGCTAATCAGCCTGTTAGGAATCACTACAGCATTAAAGTAGAGGTCCATGAGGATATAATGAGGAATGGCCATAACTATCTGCATCTCTAATTGAAGCTTTCGGGTAGTTTTCAAGGGCAATCTCATGCTGTTGATGTTGCAGTAATCCATGGCGTTGGGATGTAATTAAGGCATAAGTGACCATGAGTCACCCCATTCCCTGCCTTGGAACAGGTGCTGTTGGTACACTTGAGTTATACAAAGCCCTCTTGTACAGAAATATTACATGTTCTTCCAGCAAGAGCTATGAATCCATGAAGACTCCCAAATTCCACACTAAATCCAAATTGGTCTATGCTGCCCCACTCAGAAACAAGGATGGAAATTCTCCAATTCCTAGATCCTTCAGGCCCAAAACCCACAGCCATCAGTCTTCCAAGTGTTGATCCCAAGCATCCCTCACCAACCAGACTCCCCTAGTCTCCAGACACAGGGACTAAAACCTGACAGCTGTACAATTAGGTACTGTCAGTATAGTCAAGCTATTGCACCCTATGCTAATTGTTGATCCCTTCATGCATACATTAAAAAGAAGAAAGTTGGTAAACGTGTGGCACCTCAATGCCATCTGAAACCAGCCCTGGAGGAAGGGGGAAAACCACTGAAGAACATTATCCCCCAACAACCTAGTAAGTTATTTAAAAGAATACCATGGTTGAAAGTCCTGTAGACTATCAAAAAATCAAGGAGAGCAGGGATGGATGCACTCCATCCTGAACCTGCCACAGGTCATTCACAGAAGGGACTAACGTTGTCTCAGTACTGTATCCCAGCCTAAAACTTTACTAAAAGTTGTCTAGATAATCCACTTATGCCAGGACCCTTGAAGCTGTAAGTCAGTGATGGTTTTTTGAGGAGGCAGATAGTTCTGTTCCCTCTATCAGAGTTTAGTAGATTACAGATTAACAGAGTTGGAAGGGACATTGTAGGTCACCTTCTGCCCAAGCAGAAGACCCTACACCATTTCTGACAAATGCAGCCCAATCTACTCTTGAAAGTCTCAAGTGATGAAGCTCCCACAACTTCTGAAGGCAAGCTGTTCTATTGGTTGATTGTTCTCACTGTCAGAAAATTTTTCCTTATTTCCAGGTTAAATCTCTACATGTTCAGTTTCCATCCATTATTCCGTGTCTGGCCTACAGGTGCTTTGGAAAATAGCTTGACCCCTTCTTCTCTGTGGCAGCCTCTCAAATATTGGAACACTGCTATCATATCTCCCTGGTCCTTCTCTTCACTAGACTAGCTATGCCCAGGTCCTGTAACCGTTCTTCATATGTTTTAGTCTCCAATCCCCTAATCATCCTGGTTGCTCTTCTCTGTACTTTTTCTAGAGTCTCAACATCTTTTTTATAGTATGGTGACCAAAACTGTATGCAGTACTCTAGGTGTGGTCTTACTAAAGCTTTATAGAGTGGTTTTAGTACCTCACTTGATCTTGATTGTATCCCTCTGTTAATGCAATTTAGGATTGCATTGGTTTTTTTGGTTGCCGCTGCACACTGCTGTCTCATATTTAGCTGGTTGTCCACTAAGACTCCAAGATCCCTCTCACAGTTATGCTATTAAGCCTGGTTTCACCCAGTCGATATGTGTACTTTTAGTTTTTCTTGTCTAAGTGTAGGACTTTACTTTTCTTTACACTGAATTTTATTTTGTTAGATAGGCCCCAGTGTTCAAGTGATGGAACAGTCCCTTCTCATAAGGATGCACTCACTATGGTATGGATGCATCCACATACCCTCTACCTAGAGAGCTCAACCATCCAAGAATGCATGGATCTAAACATACATATTGCTATACCTACAGAACCAACCATCCTCAAGGCTAACAGAATCAAACTCATCCCAGATGCTATCACAAAACTAAGCCCTAATCACCTCTAGAGGACTACCTCAGCTGCCTAACTTATCCCTAGCACAATCAAGTTTTCAATTGTTTGATTTTGGAGTTAGATGCCAAAACAAGTGGAGCTTGGTATCATCAATTGGAGGGGAGGAAGTTTCTGGGGGTTTTAGATTATTGATTCTTAATGCTGTGCTCCACCCAAAGTCACCATATGTGAGTTAGGCAGCCATATAAATCTGTTTAATAAATAATAAATAAAGTCAATATTCTGGTATCATATTCAGACCTTTAATCATACTTCCATCACACCCTGTAGTTTGTATATATATTAATCAGTCTAGAGAACAAGAGGGAGCCCTTAGGATTAGCACAGAGCTACCTTTATGTGATGAGCACCATCTTGTGGAAATATATAGTAGGAAAATTAGATCATTGAAAAGCAGTCCTCTCAAGACCGAAACCTGTTCTCTATGAATCATAGAGCTCTGGTGGTACACACATTAACAAAATGTCAATATGTGTTCCCATTATTTCATATGTTTCATTACAGGATGGGAGGCAATTAAATTTAATAAATAAATAAAAATAAATAGTTCTAGGAGAACTATCTCCATTGCAACAACTAGTTTTCCTTTCAAAAGGAGATGTTAAGAATTTATATGGCAGGCTTAGACACTGGAATACCTTCAAATGTACAGTTCTCCTCAAGCTTACAGGTTCCAAATGTTAAAGAAATAAAGGAATAAGCCTTGCTTTTGTTCAAAAGGATTGCTGAATAAGGTTTATAGTCTGATAATACCACACACTGGCAACTATCTCTAATTAGTTAAATGATGTGACTGTGGAATAATTTGATAACTGATATAATTATAAAGTGGGGATATTTGCATTATGTTTAAGTATACTCTGTCTACTTAAGCACATGTTTTTAATAGAATAGTTTGACAATGTGATAGAATGGCATAATTTGATAACTGATATACAGGTAGTCCTCAACTTTCAACAGTTCATTTAGTGATCATTCGAAGTTACAACAGCACTGAAAAAGCTGACTTATGACTGTTTTTCACACTTAAACAACCATTGCTGCATCCCCATGGTCACAGGATTAAAATTGACAACTGGTTCATATTTATGACGTTTGCAGTGTCCCTGGTTCACGTGATCAACTTTTGTGACCTTCTGACAAGCAAAGTCAATGTGGAAGACAGATTTACTTAACAGCCATGTTGCTAATTTAACAACTGCAGTGATTCAGTTAACAACTGTGGTAAAAAAGGTCATAAATTGGGGCAAAATTCATTTAACAGCTATCTCACTTTGCAACAGAAATTTTGGGCTCAATTGTGATAGTAAGTTGAGGATTACCTGTAATAATAAAGGGATATTTGCATTGTATTTAAGCATACCCTGTCTATTTTTACACATGTTTTTAATTGCAAATTTAAAAAAAACCCTATGATTTGAGACTCAATGATCTAAGGTGAGTCTAAGGGCAAACATTTTATAATAGATACCACATCCTTTGTTCTGGAAATGCTGAAGTTCTATTCGAATAAATTACATTGTCATTTACAGAAATCTTGAAACCATAAAACATAGGTGTGTGTATCTTTTAATTGTTTGATTTATGAGAAGTAATTTTGCTTAAGAATACACTAATATACCATTAGATATTTTTTTTAAAAACTTCTTCCAATATAATGTCTGAATCCAAATTCATAAAGAGTTAGAAAAATGAGATGTCTGAGCTATAGGATTCATAGGGATTTCCTATGAAGCCTATTTAATCAGGATAACACTGTTATTAATATTCATAGAGTCAGCTGGAACACAAATGACAGACTATAGAGCCTAAAAAATTACTTCGTGAATTTATTAAAAGCAGCTTAAAAAATTAATGGAATTCAAGTAAAGTTGGTGAATATGAAAATCTTATGTTAGCAGGAAAAGAATGTTTTAAAAGAAAGTTTCTTTTAATACCAACTTGCACTGATATTTTTGAGAGATTTTCATCAGTACTTAAAGGAGGAAGATGCATGAATGGTCATTTAAAAGGATTTAAAGACATTGGCACATTAATTTTTACATGAATAATAAGTAGTTTCCAAAAGCAATTAACTTACAGTGTACAAGATTTGAATAAGAAAATAAGGCTGACATTAAAGGGCAAAGCAAATGTGTTCTACATTTTAAAATTACTAATATGTCTTCTAATAAAATAATTTTATTCATCTCTTCAATGGAAGTGGTCCAGATATAGATTTTTATCCAATCTGTTTATGTTAGGACACATAATGATTAACGAGATGCCCTTATTTTGTTGCCGGAAGCATATCCATGAAGAGTATCTAAAACACAACTTGACAGTTCAGAATTGTGCCTCAAAATTATTATTATTATTATTATTATTATTATTATTACTACTACTACTACTACTATAGCCATTTGATTAAATCTTTGTATTTGGAGAGTATATGTTTTATCATGTTTATGTTCTCATTTTACTTAAAATCTATAAGTCTGCCGACACAAAATGATATATGTTGTTTGAGAACTGTCTAACGCTGATCTTTACTTTGCTAAAGAAAGTTAGTGCTGAAGATTATTACCCATTTGGAACTACAAATTTGAGAATGATTAAAATTAAGACTTTTAAACCTGGTTCAACTCAAAATGAGTCACTCTGAAGTCACACTGAAGCCACATTACAACATATTCTTTAGAAAAACTACTCAAAAGTACCGGTAAATTTAGGTATTATTTAGTCCTTTCTAAATTCATGGAGACTGAAATGCTATACATACGTGGGAGCATCCACTGAATTAAGGGAGTGAACTTGAATAAGATGGAATGTTTTTCATGAGTAATGATGTATGTATGTTGAGTTCAATAAATAACAAGTACAACTAGAATTGGATTGGCTGGAACCTTGTGAATAAAACTTAATATGAATTTAAATAGGCAGCTAAAATTCATTCATGTCATGGTTGGGCCTATTTCATTGGTTCAAAGTTGAACAACTTCCTGCAATATACGTTTTTAAGTATTTATCATTTACGTTATTTAGTAAAATATTGATATAGATACACTAATGAAGATTAAGACTTAGGAAACTGTTTTACCTGATAAAAACTGTTTAAAATACCATGTTTTTTCCAATGTATGTTTTAAATATTACTTTGATACCTGTTTAAAGAAATAAAATAATAAAATATATATTTAAAGAAACAAAGTTTATGTTAATAAAATATAGATTAAAGCCAAATTACATTAATATATTTTGAAGTTACCTGTTTGATTAAAAGAGGTTGTACTTTTTTTTTCTATATAGAAGCAGAATCTGTAAATATTTTGAAGTAGAATCTTTATGCATGCCAAAGTAGTCTCAAAGGCACTTTTTCAAAAGGCAGCTGACTGTTTTTTCCTTGAGGAAGAAAACGAAAACGAAATGTTTTGCTTCTCATCCAAGAAGCTTCATCAGTTCTGATGGTGTGGGATGGAAGGATTATATTTCTTCATAGTCATCTTGGTTATTAGCACTTTTTCTGAGAGGCATAGAGCCACTTGAGGGGTTTATCTATGCCTTCATGGTGATTATAATGACCAGGTGACTGCAAAGAAATATAATCCTTCCAATTCTCTTCCACCATCCTATTAGAACCTAACCATCCATCTCACACACACACACACCCCCGATAATCCATCCAACCCCAGAATTAATGGAACTTCTTGGATGAAAAGCAAAATGTTTTTTTTTCCCTCAAGGAAAAATCAGTCCAGTAGCCTTCTGAAAAAGCACCTTTGAGACAACTGTGACCTGGATGACTAAGAATCTCCACAGGCATGCCAAAGTAAATCTTGTACCCTCTATCCACAGATAAACTATTTTATAATAAAAAAAAATTATCCTACCTTTCTACCTGAAATTAATACTCAAGATATTTAAATGAATATTAAAGCAAAATTTACAAAACATGTGTATGTGCATAGATAAAACACATGAAACTTTAAAAAAGCATCCTCCCAGCGCCCGGTGCGCTCTCACAGGGTTTGCCTCCTCAGGGTGCCCTCAGCCAGACAATGTCAATGGCGCCCAGGGGAAGGGCTTTCTCTGTGGGAGTGCCGATCCTGTGGAACGATCTACCCACAGAACTTCGGACCTCCCCAGACCTTCGCTCCTTCCGCCGTGACCTGAAGACCTGGCTTTTCCACAAGCCGGCTATGGTTGACCATTTTAAACTTAATTTTAAATAGTTTTAAATTTTAAATTATGGAATTCTCATTCGCCCCTTTTTAATTGTAATGTCTTTGTTGTTGTTTGTTAAAGTCTGTAAATATTTTTTATATTTTTATAGTTTATTTATGTTTTATTGTAAGCCGCCCTGAGTCCTTCGGGAGAAGGGCGGCATAGAAATTAAATAAAATTAAATAAATAAATTAATTAATTAAAATAAAATAAAATAAAATAATCCACATCACAACCCATTTCACTTGGCATGGTTCCTCAGCCCTGAAGGGATAACATTTGCATAGGAGTGGGATCAGAGAAACAAGTAGTCAAGGGATCATGGAACTTAACCAACTTCTTTCAAAATACTTGTTTGGATCCAAATCAATATAATTAGTAAACAAGTTACAGCCATAAATTATTACACAATTTTATTCAATAAAACAAAAGTTTTCTTGGCTTTTATGCAACAGTGCAGTTTGCAGTTGCTTTAAAAGCAGCAGCAGCAACAAACATTTCTGATTTGATCTTGGTGATCAGATGTCAGTTCCGGAAGGTAGATCAGACCAAATGAACTCCACATTAAAACTAAAACTATTTTTTAAATTAAGATTCACTATGGTAAAAGAAACATGCAAGTCTGACTGTGCTTTACCTCCTTCATCTTATACTGCTATGAATTAGGGAAGTGCATACCTGAGACAATTTTGCATGTTTGCTACATGATTTAGGCTTAAGCCATGTTTTTTGCTTTGTTGATTTGGTAAAGGATTTTGACTCTTTATGCAAAGGTCACCCTTTGTACTCCCTATACCCTACAGTAGAGGACAAGAAGAGTGGGATATCTTTTATGATTTTCTGGAATTGTTGGAACAGAAGGCTTGTCAATTTATCAGAAAGGGAAGTGAGGTTCTAGGATCTTTTAGAGTTAACCTTCTGCTGAGATTCTAAACTGTTTGCTGAGGTTAAGTCTTGAAGCTACAGCAGCTAAAGGGAGATACAAAATAGAAGCCTGAAAAAATAAGCCTAGATTTAGAATTAAGTAACAGATACTCCTGTGTGCATGTATAGTCCACAAATACACTTTCAGCAATGTATTACAATAAGCTCAGTAAGCTCTGTTACTGGTTTTCTTCAAGATATCTTCATTTTAACAGTCCAATTCAGGAGAAAATAAATATATGACTTATTTTCAGTTGTATTGAAAATTTATATTTATGACCATTGCAGTGTCCCAGGATCATGTGATCAACTTTTGCAAACTACTGAAAAGCAAACGTCAATGGGATACTTAGATTTACTTAACAAGTGGGCTAGTAACTTATGGTATCAACCATTGTGGCAAGAAAGGTCATAAAGTGAGGCAAAGCTCACTTAACAAGTATCTCGCTTAACAACATACATTTTGGGCTCAATTGTGGTTGTAAGAACTACCTATATTAAGAATTGAGGAATTTTAAAAACAGATGTTAAAGCATCCATGGTTGAAAAACCTTTCCTGTTCATACCATAGAACCTCAGAAGATTCTTGCTGGATAGGACAAAGGTGTAAGTAATCCTGCTAATGCAATACTATAGATACAGGAGATGATATATATCTGCCAGGTTTAATAGCCTTACCAAGGGATATTTAACACTTCAGATTTGAAGCTGAAAAGATGCTTTGCAGCAGGTGTAGCATGTGATACATATCTGTCAGCATCTCATTAAAGAGCTGCATCCTCTCTTTGGCTCATAATGGGGAAAATGCATTTGAATTAAGGCACCAAAAGCTCGTCCATTCCTGCTTTGGAGCACCTTACTGCACCTGGTTGTTGCCTACTTTATTCAAATATATATTTTTCTGGGATTGTATGGCTACTTCAGGCTTACACCAAGAGTTTCCTCCTGCTTTATTCTCTGCTTCTATATCTGCCATTTGTCATCCAGGCCATTTTGGACGCTGGTTTAGTATTCTTTTGAAAGAGTACTTGACCCACTTCAAAAATAGTTCAACATAATAGTCACAAGCCAAGCATAGGGCACGTTCATACCTGAAACTTGTTTAGGTGGACAATTTGATAGGCAGCTATACCTGTTATTCAAAATATCCAACTATGCTCACCTGGCTTCATTCTACCACAAATTAAGTAACTGATGATAGTTTTTCCTAGTGGCAGGTGACACTTCATGAGAGGCGAAACAATGTCAAGGGAATGCACTTTCATTAAAGGTTTTTTGCCTTTAAACCAAAACACCACCACCACTGGTTAAAGCCTTCTTGATGAGAAAGAAGGTTGGGCCATCATTACCAACCTGCTTTTGGGATTGATGGGTTGCACATCAACACTTATATAGCATAGATTAACAGAGTTGGAGGACACCTTATAGAATTCTTTATTGGCCAAGTGAGATTGGACACAAGCAATTTCTCTTGGTGCATACTTGGTGTATGGTAGAACCTAGAAATTTGAAGGTCTCTACTGTTGATACTGTGTCTAGTATTGTAAGAGGTGGTAGTATGGGAGGGTTTCTCCTAAAGTCCACCACCATTTCTACAAGTTTTGAGTGTGTTCAGTTCCAGATTGTTCATCCAGTCCAACCCTGTGCCCAAGCAGGAGACCCTACACCAGGGGTGGGCAACTGTGGCCCTTTTACAACCTGTGGACTTCAACTCCCAGAATTCCTGAGACAGCCAAGCTGGCTC